>PVJN01035409.1:0-22148 GCA_004026805.1 Lasiurus borealis
TTTTACATGTGATTCCACTAGACTCTTAAAGTCCTTAGATTGGCCTTTCTCTTTTTCAGTCTCTTCCTTCTTCCTTTCCCCAAACCTATCACAACAACCAAAATAATGTTTCTAAAATAAAGGTTTGCTCATATTACTCTCTCAGTTTAGCAGTGTCAGCTCCCTATGTCCTTCATGATAAAATCCCAATGTCTTAGTATTATATAAAGTCCTTCATAAGCTAGCTCCAGTACTCATTTTCTGCTACCCCCCAATGCTTCAAATCATAAGTACTGGCCATATCTTAAATACAACAAGCTCTTTTGTATCAATATAAGTATAACTCTACCTTTTCCAACTTCCCAAAAAATAAGTGTACCTTAAAAAGTAATGAGTGTTTAAGATCACAGCCAATAGTACCTCTACCAGATCTTTATCCCTGCTACCACATCTAAACATATTTTTGTTACCCCATGTACATTAACAAACCTTGCATAGGCATACTCCCTTTGTCTTGAATATCATTTCTAGGATTCTCCTGTTGTCAAAGTCCTACTCATTTCCTTAAAACAGAGCTAAAATATTGTCTTCGTGAATCCCATATGGATTCTGTCATTACCCCAGTTTCTCTTCTGTGTTCCCATAAAATATTAAATTATGATTGCATTTATATATTTGGAGGTCTGTTTCCCTAATATGAATCTAAGATCCTTGAGAACAGAAACTTATAACTTAATCTTATCTTTTTATCCCTAATGCTTATAAAATACCTATAATAAAGTAATATGGGATCTTTTTAAATAAGTTTTGATTCTCATATTTTAATAAACTATAAAAATGACTCTCCCACTTTGCTCTATGTTCATGTTCCCCCACTTTTTACATGTTACAATAAATTATAAACTGTCACAATATATGAAACATAGAAATGGTTGGAGCTTGATTAACATTACATGATTAAATGACTTCAATATTCCTGGCACTTATGTATTACACAGAATGCCAGGTATAGATAGGCCAACAAGATGTTGCTGTGAACAAGAAAAGGGTTACCAGTTAAAAATGGCTTCTTTGTAATTTTCCCAAAGTTTTACTAAATAACTAGAATATATAGAAAAAGTGAATATATTCAACAACATTGGAAGTGCACAATCACAGTCAATATAATGCCAGGATTTTTAAGGAACTATACAAATTTAAATGTATTTGGGGAATTGGAATGAGGAAGAATTGTTCAGGCTGTAAATGCCTTCCAGATTTTCATGTGCCAGTTCAGTTTACACTACTAGTACACCAAAAGGGTGGATGGAAAATGGGGGTATAAAAGACAGATCAAGTTCCTAGAAACCAGGAACTAGACTAGGAACAAGGCATACAAAATGTCCTTCCACCTGTAGGTTTAAGAAGAACATTGTACGTACTGCCATGCCAGTGAGCAAATAGCCAGGTGTCATGGGCAATTCTATTACCTCATGTTATGTGTTAGACTGTGTCCCCTCAATAAGATATTTTAAAGTACTAAATCCTCATATCTGTTAATGTGTCCTTATTTGAAAATTAAATCTTTGCAGATGTAATCAAGTTAAGATAAAGTCATCAGGGTGAGCTTTAATTTGACTAGTGTCCTTATAAGAAGACAATGTATCTTTCCAATAATTTCTATTTATAAACTTAGAGGACAATTCATTTACCTGACTGAAGTCCAAAGAAGAGTTCCTCATCTTGAAGTAGTTCCTGAACACAATCTAACCTCATGTTAATGGTTTCAATATCAACTAGAGGTTCTAATATATTAGAACGAAGTCTTCTACTCCCTCCAGGAGTCTTAGTGTAATTTAGAACACCAAAGAGAGTGTGATTATTCCTTTGAAAACACAAGTTTGAAAATTTTCATTAAGTATACAGAAGGTAAATATAAGAAAATTGCTATTTAAATTTGTAACTAATCCTATAATCTATAGTAGTGAATCCCAAATGTTAACATGCATTCAAATCACATGTGTATTCTGATTCAGGACAGGCATGAGACCTAAGAATCTAAATTTTGAATAAGCTCCCAAGTATACTGTCAGTCAATGAACCATATGTTGATTAATAAGAACCTACCATATCTTCTTATATTTAACAATTTTTTCATAGATAATTTACCATATTCAGACTAATATAAAATGTTCTAATCCAGCCCTAGTGGGTTTGACTCAGTGGATAGAGTGTCAACCTGCAGACTGAAGGGCCGCAGGTTCTATTCCAGTCAAGGGCACATGCCCAGGTTGCCTGGGTTGCTCAATCCCCAGTAGAGGTTGTGCAGGAATCAGTTGATCAATGATTCTCATCATTAATGTTTCTATATTTCTCTCTTATTCTCCCTTCCTCTCTGAAATCAGTAACAATATATTTTAAAAAATGTTCTAATCTATGACATTCCATTAGTAATTGCAAGATATCAATAATAATCCTATATAATAAAAGGCTAATATGCAAATTGTCTCCACCAGGAATTAGACTGGGAGCCTGACCAGGGGGCGGGGCCAGCCTGCCAACCACCCACGGCCCTTGCCCTCCACTGGCCTGGCCCAATCAGCCCTGATTGGGATGGGCCAATGCCACTCATGCATGAATGCAGGCACTAGGCCTCTCTAGTTGATATAATAAGGATATAATTTTTTTCTTGATGAAAAACAATATTAATTCCTCCTTAGATGGGAAAAATCTTTTACATTAATAAAATTAGTATTTAATATAATCACTTCATTCTAACTTAAGAATTTAGAGAATTTAAAATGAAAGAGAAAAAAAATCCAGGTACAGAAACTGTTAAAAACAAACAAACAAACAAACAAAAACACAGACTTCCAGTCAAGTTGGCAGGCATAGGTAAATATGGTATTTGTATCCTCCCACCACCACATCAAAATTACAACTAACCATCATTGAGAACATCCTGAAATCTAGCAGAATGGAAGTCCTACAACTAAGGATATAAAGAAGAAGCCACATGAGACTAATAGGAGGAGTGAAGACATAGACTAGACTAGTCCCAAACCCACATTTGGTGCGTAATTGGGAGAGATATCTCAGCTGCAGAGATCCCCCCTAAGGAGGGGGAGGTCCCAGCCCCACACCAAGCCCTAGAGACCAGGATTCCAGTGCCAGGAAGAGAAGTCCCCAAAACTGTAAAAACTAGCAGGGCCTGACCTGCATAGATTAGTGTTATCCTATGAATCAGGAGGTCAGATCCGCAGTGTGGGACATGCAGTAGGCAGCTAATCAATGATTCTCTTTCATCCATTGATGTTTCTCTCTCTCTCCCTTCCCTTCATCTCTAAAATCAATTAATATATATATATATATATATATATATATATATATATATATTTTTTTTTTTTTTTTTTAAAGCAAAAACTAAAGGGATTGTAGCTGAGTGAGATGAAAAGATGCTGGAGTTCCAGGCAGTTCCTCTGAAACGGCCCATGCATGGATTTACTTGAACTCCCTCCCTTTGGGCTTCAGTGCAGAGCAACAGCTGAAAAGGCACCAGGGACATGAGGACAGAAAATGAATTGTCTGGCTTCAAAGCGAGAGCTCAAAGGGCAGAGAAGTGCTGGCAGAGGCCACTGTTCCTTTTCTGAGATACAATGTCCCCTTCACAAAGCTGGCAGGCAGACACCATATCGGAGTTTCCATCAACTTGGTTTGCACTATTCTCCCTACACTGAGATTTCCTAAGATCCTGCCCCACCCAATTGGGGCCTACCAAAGCTGTTTCCAGTGGCTTGTCTTGACTCATGCTTCAGACTTTCCTAAAATCTCTCAAAACAGCAGCATTTGGCCTCAGTGTGTGCCATACCTCTCATCAAGTGGCCCCAGGCCTGGCACTAGCAGCAGCCAGCCTTGGTTTGTAGCTTGGCCTCTCCAGGGCAGCTCCAAGCCCAGCACAAGTAACAGCCATCTGCAGATCACTTTGTAGCTTATGTCAGATGGCCCCAGGCAACCAGTGGCTTATGCCATCTCCACAAGTATCTTTTAAAAACCTGATTTTGGTGAAACATCTGAACAGTTGAGCAACAGTGCAATTATTCTCTATCAATCAATTTTTTAAAAATGTAAACTATATGTAAAAAATATGACAAAGCAAAATATGCTGATACATTTTATATAAAAATATGGGTGATCTTACCTAGAATCTTGATTATTAACTAGTAATTCAAGATTTTGGGCTGAAGATGAATCTATCATGGCTGTCTGTTCACTACCTTGGAAACAAATTTTCAGCGATTTTGGTGCATAAACTGAATTTTGAATAAATTCAACATATTTTAGTAAAGCTGCCACAGCTGCAAGGCAGTAATACCTGTAAGGTAACCCATGATACATCAATATAAATCTTTAGAATAAAAAAAATTGATGTAAGTGAAACATGTATTTCAACTTAATACTAGAAAAATTATAAATATTTGCATATCACTGCTCAAATTCAAAGTAAAAAAAAGTATACTAAGTGTTTCTGATTTTTTTTAAACAATGTAAATTACCTCTAAAACATAAACCATGGTAAAAATGGACAATTTTCTGAAGTCTGACACTTAAGGGATGTTAAATGCCAATAAATCACATTAGAAGTCAACATTCAATGATAATTTGTGTCAAATTTCTTATGTGCCATTCTAAGCATTTAAATAATGTTGAAAGAGTCTACGCTTTGAAGGTAAAGTAAGGAGGTCCCAACATATAGGAAAGTACATTATGACTCAGTGTGAGAAGTCATTGTGATTAACTGAGTGAACAAGAGGTTACATTATCTACTTAGCATGTTCTAAGAAATATCCTTTCTAAAAATATCATTCCCTGTCTCATGCTTAATCTTTTAGGAGTAAAGTTATGAAGTAACAGGAATAGAGCTTTAATCACATTTCTAGTTTACTAAATATCTATTGAGCTTTTCACTCTAAAATAAAGTAAGCAGCAACCATTAAGGGCAATAGATTATGACTAATTTGGAGAAATTCTATATAAATTAGCAAGATATGCCTTGTATATAAATTTTAGTTAACTATTTTACTACTTTAATAATTCCTTGGTTGTATTATAAGCCAGGCACTTTTTGCCCTGGCCAGTGTAATTAAGTTGGTCCATGCACTGTCCCATGCACACCAAAAAGTTGCTGGCACAATTTCTGGTCAGGGCACATGCCTAGGTTACATGCTCAATTGCTGGTAGGGGGCATGCAGAAGACAGCCAATAGGTGTTGCACTCCCATATTGATGTGTTTTTCTCTCTCCCCCTCTCCCTTCCTCTCTTTCTAAAATCAATCCATCAATCAATCAATAATTTTTAAAATATTTTTTAAAATAAGCCAGGTACTTTTCTAGGTAATAGGAATATAGCAGAGAACAAAACAGACAAAAGACCTTGTCCTTGTAGAATTCACACTAAACATCAATGACTTTCTTTAACTCATAACTTACTTGGACTGAACCTCCATCAGGACAGTGCTGAATTCGGCTATGCATAACTGTTCAATGTACTCTAATCCTTTTGTTTCATTGAAGTATTTCCTTTGGACTGTAGTGAAATTTACATTCTAAAAATAAATTTTAATTTCAAAATAAAGTTTAAGTTTTATGCACTTACCCAAAACTGGTTTCTTTAAACACATGTGCACATAGCTTACATATTACATAAAGTTTATTTTTCTGTTTTCTAGAAATAAAGTTTTCTTGTCTATAAAAAAAAGAATGATTATCTGTCTTAAGTGAATTATAATATAGCCTGAAGCTCTTATTAGAGCATGCTCACATTAAATTTAACTGAATATGTTAGGAAACATAATAAAAAATAAACATAAGAGTATCTTCCTCCTAGTAATTTTATTCTACAGCAACGTCATCACACAGGCTTATGACCAACCTAGTATACTCCATCATAATTAAGAGAAAAATCCTTATAATGTGCTAGTTGAGAAAAAATGAAAATACCTATTCCATCTATCAAATCTATGAAGTGATATCTTCATGAGGTGAATTTAATTTATTTAAAATAAAGAAAAGTTAATAATGGAATTTTTAAAAAGAGAAAAACAGGATGAAGTTGTAGAGCAAAAGGCATATACTACCTTGAATAAAAATTGGTAAGAAAGATAATTTAACACTGGATTGCTTAAAAGCTATAAAACTGAAAAAAAGTCATAAACAGATCATTTGTTATATGCCAAGAATGTTTTAATAGTTGTCATTTAATCTGCACAATAATCTTATAAGTCTTATTAACTATCATTTCTATGTAAATAAAATTTTCTGAAAAGTCAACTCACTTTTCTCATACCATATAGTTGATATGTCCCATAGGTAAAACTTAAATTTAGAATCTTTAACTTAAAAAGTCTATGTTCCTTCCACTTCTTATTGCTTCTGATTTAATGAAGGTCTTTTTATAGTAAATGTAGTAATAATGATAATAATACTGATTTTTTCCCTCTACTTGTAATACTTTTAGCTCAAATACTTCCATAGCTTGCTACCTCACTCCATTCAGGACCAAATGTAACCTTCTTGATAAAGTATATAAAAATCAGTTCTCCAGGAGATAGAAATTGTTATTGTCCCCATTTCACTGACTAAAAAAATCAAAGAGTTTAAGTAAGTTAACTTGCATAGTCACTTAAAATCAGCATCTACAGCCAAAACAGTCCAACTCCTCCATTCTTAAGCACTATGTTATACTGCCTTACAACTCAAGTGTAGTGAATATATGCTGTTTTTGTCTTTGTGGTGGTCTGTCAATTATAGTACTCTGTGCCCCACAGCAATTATAGTACTTAGTGCCCCATAGCGTAAAGTACATGACCTGAAGTTAATCAATTAATAGTGTCTCTACACCCATATGGGAATGTAAACAAATCAGAAACAGTGAGGGTCCTCCCCTGGAATTCCTATATGAACACTAGAAGTTCCTTTTTTATCAGAGTTGGATTAATTGAGATAAATTAGCCATCAGCAATCTTCCTCTTAAACCTCATAGAGATTAACTATCAGCAGTTAAAAAAAAGAAAAGTGTGGTAAGGATAGCATGTATCCAACTAGTTGACTTCCCTTTTACATAAGTCAATAAATTTTTTTACTCAAGCTAGTTTAAGTTGAAATTCTGTTATTTATAACCAAAAACAGAATGCTTAATCAAAACAAAATAATGGGAGTTGGAGAGGTTTACTTTAATAAGAGTGATGCAAAGAAGTTAGAAATAATGAATGAAAGAAGCAACAGAAAGAAACTTTGCCTAGGAGAGACAACAGATTTACAAGAGGGAACATTTCTGGCAGAAAATCAAAGACAGCTGAGCTACACAAAATCTAGAAAAACACCAGAAAAAATAGTTTATGACTACAGATTCTGTATATTAAGGAGAATAAAGAACTCATTGGACACTAAATCTCAGCTTAGGTCCCCAAAGTGTCAAAGTCTACAAACATAACAAAATACAGTGTATTGTGACAATAACTTGCACTCATCAGGAATTATTCCAACTGCAATGCTGCCTATTTGGTTTAGAACACTAGTCCCCTACCAAAAAACATAAAAAGGAAAATTTTCCAGAGGGATGAGATAAATTACATGGTGGAAAAGGCCTTACTGAGGGGAAGTGCACTGGTTGAATAAGGTTCCAGGGCACTTACTTGGTATAGTCCCACAGATGGAAGTTAAAGTGAGAGGCCAATTGTGAGGCAATACATACTACCAAAACAAGCTGAAACAATTCTGTAATATAGATCAAATTTTCTAAAGGAAAGTACTTTTTGATAGCTGCTATTTGCTAAAGAACAAGAACTTAAATTTCAACTAATCTGCAAGTGTAATAACTAGTTTCCAGAAAGATAGACCTAAGGAAATCCATGCTTTCTCTATGGATCTGCCTCTTGTATATTCTAAGAAACCTCCTTATTACTAAAATATTTTTCCTTTTATTTAAAACTAGAAGCCTGTTGCACAAAGATTCATGCAATAGACCTTCCTTCCCCTGGCTGCCGGCACTGGTTTTCCTCTGGCACCCAGAACCCAAGCCACAGTGGAGCCAAGCCTTCAGCCTTCAGCCTTCAGTGGAGCCAAGCCTTCAGCCTTCAGGCTTGGCTCCAGCTGCATCAGAGCCAAGACTTCAGCCTTAAGCTTGGCTCTGGCCACAGCGGAGCCTTCAATTTTCAGCCTTCATTCTTCTGTCTTTACTCTGGCAGAGCCTTCAGTCTTTGTTCTATGCTGTGTATGCAAATTAACCCATTATATTTGGTGGGTTAATTTGCATACTCACTCCTGATTTGCTGGTGGACGTCACAGAGGTACAGTCAATTTGCATGTTTCTCTTTTATTAGTGTAGATGTATCAAGGCTCATCTTCTACATTAATAAAAAAGAAACATGCAAATTAACCATCACTCCACTATGCCCACCAGCCAATCAGGAAGGAATATGCAAATTAGAAAGGCAAATATGATAGTTGCCCAGCTGATCCAGGCAAGGGAGTGGCTAGGTGGGGCAGGACACCTGCTATGAGAAGGAGCCGGGTGGGCAAAGGGATCTATAGGAGCGGTACTCTGGCCACAGCAAAGATGAAGACAGAAGACTCCAGAGTATGCAGCAAAGCAGTGAAGATGATGATGGCAGACTCTGGCCGCAGTCTGCAGCAAAGGTGACAGACTCCAGCAAAAGCGAAGGCTGGGTCCTGGTGCTGGAGGAAAATCGGTGCTGGAAGCCAAGGGAAAGAAAGCCTATTGCAGGAATCTGTTCATTCTACAGACCTCTAGTTTTTATTATATGTATTAACAGTTTATTAGATTAGAACTTGTATTTAGTACAATCCTCAGGGAATTAAATACAGGGTGGGGCGAAAGTTGTTTTACAGTAGTTGTTATGGAAAATAATACCATAATTAATAAGTAATAATATAAGAATAAACTCTATTAAGCCTACTTTTGGCCCAGCCTATAAAGTCACTCAAAGTATTATGCTTTAGAATAATATTATAAAATGGATTTTAAATAAAGTAAAATCTCCAATGTTACCATTGAGAATAAAATCACATACCTTGAAATTTTCTGTGATCAGAGTAAACAACTTAGTTGAATTCCCCACAACACAAGCAGTATTTGACATTATTATTTCCAAAGGTGATAAAATTTTGAGTTTAGTGATCACCTAAAATCATTTGAAAAATAAATTTATTAAATGTAAACCTAGGATTCTCAAACAAAAATTTGTCATATTGTTTTAGAGAAAAATACTTAAAATCATTTCATAGAGGAATAAAAGTACAGTGGTACCTCAAGATACGAGTTTAATTCGTTCCGTAACCTTGAGGCGTGGGAAACTATGAGACGTTCCAGTCGGGGTAAACTGGTAGGTCATGTGCAGCCGGCCGATCCGGGCGATTAGTCCTATTTCAAATGTTGCTCGTATTTCAAAGCAAAAATAGCTCGTATCTCAAAAATCTCGTATGTTAGGGCACTTGTATCTCGAGGTACCATTGTATTCAATTAAAATGTATTTCTAATGATTATGTACTAAGCATATATCCTACATAATTACAAATATAAAATATTAACATAAACATAGGGTATTTATTCACAACAGTTTGTAAAAATTTGAAGCCCAAAAATTAATTTAAATTTATCAAATACATATTCTTAAAATAAGATTTTTTAAAATAAATTCTTCCAATCAGCATTTTATCCATCTCAATGAAAAACATTCATTAGTGTAACTATGATGATACAATCAATATGACCTCACCAGTACATCTTAGAAGTTGAAAAGTAAAACAAAATTCAAAGATGACAACATCTGCTTTTCCCAATATACTAGTAAAGGGCATTTTTTAGAAATAGTTTAGACATACCCAGTATTAGTCAGTTTATTAACATTCCTGTTTTATAAAAACTTGTTTCTTATTCTTATTAAATTGCATAAAAATGTGAAATACCCCCCTAGCCAGTTTGGCTCCATGGAGAGCATCAGCCTGTGGACTGAAGGGTCCCAGGTTCAATTCCAATCAAGGGTATGTACCTTGATTGCAGGCACTTCCCTGGCTCAGGAGGCAACCAATCGATCTATTTTTCTCACATCAATATTTTTCTCTGTCTCTGCCTTTCTTTCTCACTCTCCCTAAAAATCAATAGAAAAATATCCTAGGGTGAGGATTAAAAATAAATAAATTAAAGTGAAATACCCAGAGATGAAGGTAGTAGGCAGTACTAATTTTAGTTAAGTTGTTAGATATATTTAAAAATTTATTATTAGGTAAGAAAAGAAAGCCTACATCCTAGAGCATCATAAAGGAGGACTTAGAATAGGAATGGACTACCTCTACTTGTTAAGTCACACTAATTCTCATAATAAGCCACTGGCCCAAATTAATGAGTAATAGGAAGTAAAGACAAGAAGAGATTACATTATGATTGATCAAAGAGACCAATTTCCCTTAACTCTCAAAAATAAAATTCAAATACAGTTCAGTGGAAATAACACTTTAGAGACAGCATTATTAATTGTGCACAGGTGGGGTCCCTTGGCCTGGCCAGTGATTGGGGCCCATTGGGGCCATCTCACCCAGTCCTGTCTGGGTCAATCAGGAAGAGGGACCACAGAAGGTTGGCTATGGGAGTGGACTGACCACCACAGGGCAATTCCTGCATTGAGCATCTGCCCCTTGGTGGTCAGTGGGTATAATAGTGACTGGTTAACCAGTTGTAACAGTCACTGAGGCTTTTGTATAGAGAAATAATATCTTTGGAACAAATCCAGGAATTATTAAAGATATAATTTTAGAAACTAGTATTAATAATTTGAAATGTTTAAGTCACAGCAAAACACTATTTTTAGAACTATCCTAAATAATAAAAGCCTAATAAAGCTAAGTGTTCAGTCATCTGGTTGGCCATTCAACCAATCCAAGTGTAATATGCAAATGATATGCCAAGGCTGCTCAACTGCTCACTATGACATGCACTGACCACCAGAAGGCAGACAGTTGACTGATTGACCATTCGCTATGATGTGCACTGACTACCAGGGGGCAGACACTCCAACTGGTAGGTTAGCTTGCTTCTGGGCTCTGGCTGATCGGGACTGAGCAAGACAGGCCAGACACACCTTGGAGCCCTCCTGTGGTCCCTCCCTGGCTGGCTAACTTTCTGCATTCCTCCCTGGCCCCAATCATGCACCAGTGGGGTCCTTCGGCCTGGCCTGCACCTTCTCGCAATCCAAGCTGAGGGACCCTACCCCCAAGGGTATGAATTTCATGCACTAGGCCTCTAGTATATACTAAAAATATAACAGATGAAAAACAATTTTATTTTAATTCAGACTACTATATGCTACCAAAAAGTAAACTAATTAGGAAAGTAATGACTTGAAAATCATGCTAGTGCCAAATAGATCAATCATTTTCTAGGACAGTGGTCAGCAAACCACACAGCTCGTGAGCTATATGTGGCTGGCTCTTTGGCCCCTTGAATGTGGCTCTTCGACAAAATACCACAGCCTGGGCAAGTCTATTTTGAAGAAGTGGGATTAGAAGTTTGTTTAAAAAAATGTGGCTCTCAAAAGAAATTTCAATCGTTGTACTGTTGATATTTGGCTATGTTGACTAATGAATTTGCTGACCACTGTTCTAGGATTATAAATACTTACCTTTGCATATGTTGTGTTGTCTGCAAACTGAGATAATACAACTTGTGGGCTTTTTAAATCAATACTTGCCATTCCTATTTCACCTCTGGCAAGTCCTCTCCCTTCTACAACAGCTACAATAACTGATGGGGCGTGTACAGAAACTGCAGATGAAGATGTAGCTGCTAAAAAAATTTTTTTAAATGTATAAACATTAATAAAAATAATTTACATTTTCTCATACAATCTCAAGACATCAAATCTAGGACATGGCTATTAATATCCAAAGAAACAATCATTTTTTACTCATCAAAATATAACTTTTCATATTCACAGCAAATAAAAATGTTAATTCTCAAAGCATTTTGCCAAAAATTAACTTCATTAACATTTAAGAGTAATTTATACAGTCTTAAGTTTTCATTCTATTGAAATGCAGTCACAAAAGAAACACTAAATTTGGGATTAAAAAAAAAAACTAGATTTTTTAATTTTACACTGTCATTTAAAAGCTATATAAATGTAAGCAAATTATTTTACCTATAATAGTAAAGTATAATATGCTAATTAAACCAGATGTCCTTCCGGATGAAACCATGGCAGCAAGGGCGTAGGCAGAGGCAGCCACTGCTGTGGAGGGGGCCAAGCGCCTTGCACTAGTTTCGTGTATTGGGCCTCTAGTAATAAATAATCATTAATCACAAAATATAATGAAATAACTCTGCCTACCTTGAGCTGACTGAAACAATCAAATGGGATTATATATATTATACAACTATAAATTCCAATTACTAGCTATCTGTGTAATGGTGAATATTTTATTTCTTAATATGCCAAGAATGTTCTTTACTTGAATTAACTTATTTAATTGTCACAACAGTTCTATCAAATAGGCATAATTATTTTCTCTAATTACTTTTAAGAACACTGACTCATTGGTGGAACTGGTGGAATCAAAATTTGTACCCAGGAAGCCTGGCTCTAGACCTGGGGCTCTTAATCACTACAGGTGTGACCGATTTTGACACTTGTGCCTTACAAACTATGAATATTCAGGTAAGTTTATTAACGTTTCTAAAACTATCATTTCCTCATCTATAAACTGGAAATAAAAACCTTTGACACAAAATCTTTTACATATAAAAGTGTTTGTGCCGAAACCGGTTTGGCTCAGTGGATAGAGCGTCTGCCTGCGGACTGAAAGGTCCCGGGTTCAATTCCGGTCCAGGGCATGTGCCTTGGTTGTGGGCACATCCCCAGTGGGGGGGCGTGCAGGAGGCAGCTTATTGATGTCTCTCTCTCTCATCAGTGTTTCTAACTCTCTATCTCTCCCCCTTACTCTCTATGAGAAATCAATAAAATATATAAAAAAAAAGGTTTTAAAAAAAAGTGTTTGTAAAGTATATGAAATTAAACATAAAACACTGATCATGGACAAAAATATCTGGAATTTTATTTTCAAAGAAATAAAGTTATCTCTCATTCCTTTGTTAGCATTTCAATAAACCGCTTTTCTTCCCTCCTTTCACTCCCTGACCTAGATTTCTTTTTTCTTTTCTATTCTTCTTCTAATATGTATGTAAAATTACTTATACTGTACATTTATTCTATCTTAGTGAGTAGTCAACTTCAGAGTTCATGTAAAAATCTATTGTATCTAGATTTCAAAGTCTGTTTTACCATGAAAACCATGTTATATGTGGTGACTGAATTTACATTACATCTATATAAGTCAGTTTAAGTTCTGTACTAGAATATGACCTTCCTATTTTTAATTGTAACATAAGTATCAAGTTCCTTTGGAAATTCAGTATTCTCAAGAGACATTTCCTTTGAACTTCTAAAAGAACATTTATATGCCCTGGTTGATGTGGTTCAGTTCTTTGGACATCACACAGTGCACCAAAAGGCTGCCAGTTCCATTCCCAGTCAGGGCACATGGGCTCTTTTCCGAGTAGGGGGCAAGCAGGAGGCAGCTGATCCATGTTTCACTCTCACATCAATGTTTCTCTCTGCCTTTCCCTTCCTCTCTCTTTAAAAAATCAATTAAAAATCTTTAAAATAATAGAACATTTATAGTTAACTCTGTTATAAATAATACTATTAAAGTAGGTTTGCACAGAAGCCGGTTTGGCTCAGTGGATAGAGCATCGGCCTGCGAACTGAAGGGTCCTGGGTTCGTTTCCTGTCAAGGGCATGTATCTTGGTTGCAGGCGCATCTCCAGTGGGGGGCGTGCAGGAGTTGACTGATTGATGTTTCTCTCTCATTGATGTTTCTGGCTCTCTGTCCCTCTCCCTTCCTCTCTGTGAAAAATCAATAATATATATATATATATATATATATATATATATATATATATATATATATATATTAAGTAGGTTTGCAATTTTGAGGACACAAAACTGAGCTTATCTTATATTATTATTTATTATTGTACTAGAGAACTGATGCACAAAATTTGTGCAAGAATAGGCCTTCCTTCCCCCAGCTGCTGGCACTGGCTTCCTTCTGGCACCTGGAACCCTGGCTTTCCTCTGGCCAACAGCCAGCACCTGAGATACGAGCTTCCCTGGCAGTCCCGGCTTCATCTAGAGGGTTGTTTGGAAGGACATGGGTTCTAATTAGCATATTATACTTTTATTATTATAGATTACTTTCCATACAAAACTATACAAGACAAACTCTGTTTTGTGTCCACACAACTGTAAACCTACCTTTGCTCCACCTTGTATAAAGAGCATCCTTGTGCATAAAGCTTTTTTCTGGGTCTCTTATTATTTCCTTAAAATGGATCCTTGGAAGTCAAATAATGGAAAACCACCATTTTTTATTTTTATTATATTTAATGGAGTAACATTGGTTAATAAAATTAAATAGATTTCAAGGGTACAATCTGAAACGTCATCTATGTAATGCATGGTATGCCCAGAAAACCACTATTTTTTAAGGATCTCATATATTGCCAAATTTATTTTCAGGATTATACCAATTTTTAATTCCATCAGCAGTATGAAAAATAAATTTTGTAGTATGACTTCTGAAATGTATTACTGTTATTTCTGGCGAATTTAATAGACCTGTGTTCAAATTTGTATTTTTTTAATGACTACAAAATTTAAATATAATTTAACATATCCATTTTTTCTTATTTTTTTCTTTTGAAATGTTATATCCTTTTAATATAATTTTTATTAGGTCTTAATATTTTCCATTTGTTTTTATGAGAACTTTGTAAACCAATGACAATAATTTATACTTACTACTAATCTTGATTTTTTTCAAATCTCAAAGGTTTCTATTTTATATAGACAATATTTTCCTTTATAATTTCTTATATCGCTTTTCTGCTAAGAAATTACTCCTTCATTAAGATATTTGATATGCTTTATTTTTTTCTCTAACTTTTTGATTTGTTTTATTCATTTTGATCTTTCATCTCGGCAGAATTTTGAGCAGTAAATTTGTTTGTCCACATGTTTGTAATAAAAGATGACAGAATGTACAGATTTAGACTCATTCATAAGCAGTTTTTAATGTCTAGCTGAATGGTCAGGGACTTGCAAGGAACAGGATTGTTCTAGATACAACAGATTTTTACATGAACTCTTTCTCTCTGTTTCTCTGGAGAAGATGTATGTGGATGAGTCTCTAAGAAAGGACATAAGCTGATTTGGCTCAATGGGTAGAATGTCAGTCTACAGACTGGAGGGTCCGAAGTTCGATTCTGGTCAAGGGCACATGCCCAGGTTATGGGCTCAGTCCTTAGTTGGGGGCATGCAGGAGGCAGCCAATCAATGATTCTCTCTCATTATTGATCTTTCTATCTCTCCCTCACCGTTCCTCTCTGAAATCAATAAAAATATTTTTTTAAAAAAAGAAAATATGAAAGGGCATTCATCCTAGAGGAGACTCTTAATAATCAGGTGGACAAAATGACAGCTTCGTGGATGTCAAGTAGCCTCTTTTCCCAGCCACTCCAGTACTTCCTCAACCGACCTATTAATAAAGTGGCCATGGTGACAGGACTGTGCCTATGCATGGGCTCAATAACAGAACTTCCTCTTACCAAAGTTAACCTGGTTACTCACACTGCTGAGTGCCTAACCTGCCCAAAGCAGAGATCACATTAAATTCCCCAAAAACACCACTCCTTAGGGAAACAGCTTTAGATTCATACACTGGATTTCTCCCATCATGGAGAGTGAAGGTATCTGTCTTCCCTGGAACAAACACATAATCTAGATACAGATTTGCCTTCTTTGCACACAGTGCCTGCACCAGCATTACCATCTATGAATTCACAGAACAATTTATCCACCATTTTGGCATTCAGCACAGTAACACATCTGACCAAAATGGTCAGTAGAGGATAAGAGTAGAAGGGTTGCCCTTATAGATATCAAGATGTAATATAAAACTAAAGAAATGTGATATTGGCAAAGATTGGCAGTTAAGAGACGTAGAAATAGAACCATATGAGTCTATGATATATGACAAAGATGGAGAAAGGATATTCAAGAAATAGGAGTTATCTCTCTGGGAAAATTAAATTGACCTCTTATCTCATATTATAAACAAAAATCAATTCTAGGTATATTAAAAATTTAAATGTGCCCTACTTGGTTTGGCTCAGTGGATAGAGTATCAGCCTGAGGACTGAAGGGTCTCGGATATGATTCCAGTCAAGGGCACATGCCCAAGTTGTGGGTTCGATCCCCAGTTGGGGGTGTGTGCAAGAGACAGCCAATCAATGATTCTCTCTCTCAGCCAATCATTGGTGTTTCTATCTCTCTGTCCCTCTCCCTTCCTTTCTAATAACAATAAAAATATATTTTCAAAAAAACTTAAAAGTAAAATGCAAAACTTCCAAACTCTTAAAAGAAAATATAGAAGAATATTTTTCTGACCTGGGACAGGGATAAAGTTACTAATCAAATATACACAATGCAGCAATCATAAAATAAAATATTTATAAATTTGACCCTACTAAAATGAATAATTTTGATTTCTGCTTTTGGTAATGGTAGGCAAGGTTATTTTAAATCAATTGTCTTGGTGAAAGAAACAAAGTCCTAGGACAAAATATAAATAAACAAATATATATGTAAAAATCATACAGAAAAACAAACATAACCAAAATACATACAAATATATTAAAAAACTTTAAAAGTATTAAAGAACTTCAGGAATGCCTGTGTTTGTGTGTCAAGACATATCAAATTATATACTTTAAATGTGCAATTTATTACCTGCTATTTATATCTTAATAAAGCTGTTAAAAAATATACCCTGAGGTCATACTGATACTTTCAATTTACCTTAAAAAAAAAAAAAAAGTATTAAAGAGCAGAAAGATACTAAAGATTTTTGGGATCTAGATCCAAAAAGGATAATAATCCAGAGAGGTACCCCCAGCAAAAGTAGACAATTTTTCCTTGAGGCCAGAGTGGTTAAAATAATCTACACCTGTATTAATTAATGAACTGTCAGAAACTAACCTCATCTCAAATTATGGATATGGATAAATTGGTACATTTATCTTCCAATCAGTCATATCAGATACAAAACACTTCAAATGAATGTAACCATCCTAATTTATATTTTAAAAAAATTTAAAGTTTCAAAAAGTCACCCAGCTCAATATTCCACTCACTTTACCTGAATATCCTATTTTTGGCGTCCAACTTTTATATCCTGATCGCTGTGGATTTCCAGTAGACAATGGAGTTTTTAGTGTTTGAGGATAATTATTGTCTCGTGCAGAAGATGAGCTTGTTCCAAAATTATAATTTGGTGCAAATGTATTTTCTGCATAGGACCTTCTGTTTTCAAAGTAAAAACCTAAATTCAAAAAATTAAATATCAGTTTTTAAAGATTCAGAATTATGCAATGATGCCTACAATCCCTACAATTTTTACCATATTCATCTTCTATAAAATTTTATGTTAATGATTTTTAAATATATAATAAATTATGACAAATGACATTATTGATAAGTAATCTAACACTAAAACATAAGGAAAAAGTGCTTATTAATAAGGCTTTTGCTTCTACAAGTTCACCAAGATTACTCGTGCTGAAATTTTGTTACCTTCTAATTTTCAAATACACCAAATATATTTACTTTATGATTATGAGACCACTTTTCCTCTGTGGACTTCTCTGAAATTCTCTTCTCCTATGTAAATGTATAAAGAAAGCTCTGGATTCACTTAAATTCACTTCTTTATTTAGGTACTTAACCTGATTTATTACCTATTTTATAGGATTGTCATAAAACTTAAAAGAATGTACACAAACAGCCTAGCATAGTGTTTTATTTTGTTTTGTTTTAAATAACTAGAGGCCTGGTACACAAAATTCATGCAGAGGGTGGTGGGGGTGTGTCCTTCAGCCCAGTTTGCATCCTCTTCAATCTGGGACTCCTTGAGGAATGTCTGACTGCCTATTTAGGGGTAATCAGACATCCCTCTTGCAATCCAGGACTGCTGGCTCCCAATTGCTTGCTTGCCTGTCAGCCTGATCACCCCCTAACCATTCCCCTGCCAGCCTGACTGATGCCTAACTGCTCCCCTGCCAGCCCAATTGCCCCTAACTGCCCTTCCCTGATGGCCTGATCACCCCTAACTACCCTCCTCTGCCAGCCTGATTACCCCAATTGCCCTCTCCTGAGCCCTGGTCCCCCCACAACTGCCCTCTCTTGCTGGCCTGGTCCCTCTGAACTGCCCTCCTCTGCCAGCCCAGTCACCTCTAAGTTCCCTCCCCTGCTGGCCTGATTGCTCACAACTGCCCTCCCCTTCTGGCCATTTTATGGTGACCATCTTGTGTCCACATGTGGGCAGCCATCTTGTGTGTTGGAGTGATGGTCAATTTGCATATTACTCTTTTATTAGATAGGATTTATTAGATAGAATGGGGTTTGGCTCTGGCCAGTGTTGTAAGTTGGTTGGAGCATGGAGCTCAGTTTCAGGTCACAGCCTATACCTAGGTTATGGCTATATCATGCATGGAAGACAACCAATCAATGTTCTCTGTCACATGGATCTCTCTCTCTCTCTCTCTCTCTCTCTCTCTCTCTCTCTCTCCCTCTGTCTCTCTCTCCCCCTCCCCTTCCCTTCTCTCTAAACTCAATGAACATATTCTCAAGTGAGGATTAAATTTTATATATATATATTTTTTCCCTCCTATTTCCCTTTATTTCCATGACAACTATCTTGATTCTCCTTAAACTACCTGCTTTTAGTTTCCTTTGACAGATCCTTATTTTTCTTGTCTGCTCCTTAACTGTTAATTTCTAAGGGCACTACCATGCATTTTCACCATTTCTCACAATTAACATTATACATTTTCTCTGGGCCTCTCATCTATTATCTTAGTTTCTATTAATATCAAGTCTCAAGTCTTCATACACAGCCCTAACTCCTCTCTTACACTGCAAACCACAGGTTGTCAAACTTTTTAATAAAGGATCAGATGGTATAGGCTTTGTGGGCCATAGAATCTGTCACAATTATTCAACTCTGACATTATAGCAGGAGAGCATCCACTGACAATATGTAACTGAATGATCATGGCTGTATTTCAATAAAATTTTATTTGTGAATAGTGAAATCTGAATTTCATGTAATTTTCATGTCACAAAATGTTATTTTTACTTTTTCAGCCCTTTAAAAAAAATTCTTAGGTTTATAGCTGCATTATTCAATATAGTAGCCATTTATCACATGTGGCTATTTACATTAAATCAGAAATAAAAGTAAAAATTCAATTTCTTAGTCACATTTCAAATTATCTCATCAAATTTGACTAGTATAGATATGGAATAGTTCCATAATCACATAAATTTCTATCAGATAGTGTGGCTCTAGGTCCCTCTGTCTAACTAGTTCTTGGATATATTTAGATATCTTCCTCAATATTTTAAATGTCCTTAAGTTAATTCAGTATCTTTCCTTCAAAATTTATTCTTTATTACCAGTTGTGGTCAATTGTCCCACCTTGTATTCTGTCAAACAAATCATAAACTTAGGAATCATTCTTTGAGGGAGAGGGACAGGGAGAAGAAGAGGGAGAGGGAGAGGGAAAGGGAAAGGAAGAGAACAGAACTGGGAAAGACAGAAACATTGATGTGAGATCAACTGGTTGCCTCCCACATGTGTCCTGACTAGGACCTGGGATTGAGCCTGTAACCCAGGTATGTGACCCTGACAGGAATCAAACCTGGGACCCCTCAGTCCATGGGCCAATGCTCCATCCACTAAGCCAAATTGGCTAGGAGAGGAGTCATTCTTAATTCTTCTTTCATCAATCCTAAAAATCAATCCATGAGCAAGTCTTATAATTTTTTCTTTTAAATGTCACTAAAATTTATCTCTACTTCAACTCCTACTGGCCCATTTTAACTCCCTATCTTCTTCAGGATTTTTAAAAAAAGTCTCCTAATTGTCTCCCTGCCTCTGTTATTATGTCTATTGCTTTTCATATCTCTGAAAAAAAGTCACTATGACTCCCTTTCTTACAATTCCTCATTGTCTCCCATTACTCACCATATGATAAAATCTAACTCCTTTGTATGAGTCCCAGCAAGAATCGGATGACATATTCAAACTATAATTATTTTATGAGTTTGACAAAGGGCATTATTTACAAGGGTATGGAGAGAGTGTAAAAATATCATCATGAAGAACTTTGTTGCTCTGTTACCATCTATAGGCTTAAAGGAGCTAAGGAGCTAAGGAAGGGAGAGGTTACCAGAATCTGGAGAGAGAAAGAACTATGCCTTGTGCTCAGATTACTTTTAGACACTAAATTCATTCCTCCAATTTCTTTGACCTCTCTTTTGCTGCACCATATCTTCTTCCCTCTGGCCTCAAATATAGTAGTCATTTACAAATCTGCATCTCTCCCAAGTTTCTCTTCTTAGCCCTAGATCCATATATTTAATTGCTATAATATGAATATACACACACACCGAGTGGCCAAATTATCATCATCTCTGTACGCATAATAATCTGGCCACTCAGTGTGTGTGTGTGTACATGGGTGGGGTCCAGCCAGCCTGGTCAGTGGTAGAGGACATGGGCGGTTGGCCAGCCTGCCTGCTGGTCGAACTCCTGGCTGAGGGGACAATTTGCATATTAGCGTTTTCTTATATAGGATACACACCAAGTGGCCAGATTATTATGCGTTCAGAGATCATAATAATCTGGCCACTCAATGTACATCCCAGAGATTCTTCACACTCAACATGTCCATACAGAATTATCATTTTCCCTCTAAAAGTTGGTTCTCCAACAATTTTTTTTTTGTCTTTAGGAAACAATACTATTATTTATCCAGTCACCAAAGCCTGTTGCTGGTATAGCAGACCAAACTAAGTACTCCAGGCTTATATCAGATCACCCTTCAGCTCGTCAAACGAAATTAGTTATAGTCCTATAAGCATAACATCCTATATCATACTTCTGTGCCTTTGCAGGTTTTCTTAAGACTGTTCAGTTTCTCTTCTCTTTAGCTGACATTCTTTGTCCTAGTAATGCTTCAATACCAGCTCAAATTGCACTTCCTCTATAAAATTTCTTGTTCCCTACCTTTCTTATAAAGACCTAAAAAAGCTATGAATAGCTAGGTCTTTTAGAAATTTATTTATTGATATTCAAGTCTGTCTTCACTACTGAACTATTAGTTCTGAGGGAAACACAGAATATTACTGTGCTCAGATGCTAACATAACTACTTGTGAGGATTATGTGCCTAATAACGAGCTAGAACACAGTAGGTGCTCATTGATTAGTGATTGTAATTATTACTGTTGAAAATAAGTGTGTGAAAAGCAATTAATGAAGGGGGGAATTATACTGACAATGTGAAAATGCATGCTATTTTGGACAAACGCCATGTAGTTCAGTTAGGTTAGAAAACAGGGTAAATATTAAGAAACTAAAGGCCCAGTGCACAAAATTCATGCATGGGGGGGGGTGTCCCTCAGCCCAGCCTGCTCCTCTCCAATCTGAGACCCCTTGAGGGATGTCCAACTGCCCGTTTAGGCCTGATCCCACTGAGATCTGCCCTTTCCTGCAGGCCTGGGTCCCTTCCCAACTCTCCTCCCCTGAAGGCCTTATCGCCCCTCAACTGTCCCATCTTGCAGGCCTGGTTCCCCCCCGCCCACAACTGCCCTCCCCTGCTGGCCTGGTCCCCCCAACTGCCCTACCTGTTGGCCTGATCACCCACAACAGCCCTCCCCTGCTGCCCTGATTCCCCCGCAACTGCCCTCCCCTGTGGGCTTGGTCCCCCCAACTGCCCTCCCTACTGGCCTGATTACCCACAACTACTCTCCCCTGCAGGCCTGGTCCCCCCAACTGTCCTCCCCTGCAGGCCTAGCCCCCACAACTGCTCTTCCCAGCAGGCCTGGTTCCCCCCAACTGCCCTCCCCTGTAGGCCTGATTCCCCCCAACTTCCCTCCCCTGAAGGAAGGGAAGGGAAGAGACCTGAAGGGTTGGTCTCCCCCAACTGCCCTCC
>PVJN01035410.1:0-22139 GCA_004026805.1 Lasiurus borealis
TAATTTTTTTATTGTTTAAAGTATTACAAATAGTACATATGTCTCCTCCCCCACTCCATTGACCTACCCCCCCCCCCGCCTCCCCTTCTCCCCTGTACATGCCCTTACCTGCCCCCTCCTCCCTCAGTGTCTTGTATCCATTGGTTACGCTTATATACATGCATACAAGTCCTTTGGTTGATCTCTTACAGCCACTCCCCCCAACCTCCCCTGCCTTCCTGCTGTAGTTTTGACAGTCTGTTCAATGGTAAATACTTTTCTTACAATACTATAAGTACATTTGTTATTAAATTTAAATCTTAATTTTAAAAAGTAACTTGTGACTTTATGTAAAGTTGTTTCTTTTCCTTCCCCTCTGAAAGCTAATATGGATGTCATTGTTATAGATTATTATTTTTTAATTCTTCATTGTTTAAAGCAGTGGTCGCCAACCTTTCAGACCTCATGGACTGCCAGTTGGCAACTGCTGGTTTAAAATATTACATGTAGTCTTACATATGTCTCCTTTTCCCTCAATTGACCTCTCCCCGGCCCATCCCACCCCTCAGCACATGCCCTCATTCCCCCCAGTGTCTGTGTCCATTGGTTATGCTTATATGCACATGTACAAGTCCTTTAGTTGATCTCTTCCCCCGCTCCCCCACCCTCTCTTGCCTTTCCTCTGAAGTTTGACGATCTGATTGATGTTCTGGATCTATTTTTGTTCATCAGTTTATATTGTTCATTATATTCCACAAATGAGTGAGATTCTGTGATATTTATCTTTCTTCTACTGGCTTATTTCGCTTAGCATAATGCTCTCCATGTCCATTCATGCTATTGTGAATGGTAAGAGTTCTTTTTTACAGCAGCGTAGTATTCCATTGTGTAGATAGATGTACTACAATCTTCTAATCCACTCATCTGCTGATGGGCACTTAGGCTGTTTCCAAATCTTAGGTATGGTGAATTATACTGCTAGGAACATATGGATACATATGTCCTTTCTGATTGGTGTTTCTGATTTCTTGGGATATATTCCTAGAAGTGGGATTACTGGGGTCAAATGGGAGTTCGATTTTTAGTTTTTGAGCAAACTCCATATGTTTTCCACAGTGGCTGCACCAGTCTGCATTCCCACCAGCAATGCATAAGAGTTCCTTTTTCTCCACATCCCCACCAATACTTACTGTTTATTGATTTGTTGATAATAGCCATTCTGATGAATGTGAGATGTTACCTCATTGCTGTTTTGATTTGCATCTCTCTGATGATTAGTGACTTTGAGCATGGTTTCATATGTCTCTTGGCTTTCTGTATGTCTTCTTTCTAAAAGTATTTAAGTCCTTTGCCCATTTTTTGATTGGATTGTTTATCTTCCTTTTGTTAAGATGTATGAGTTCTCTGTAAATTTTGGAGATTAGGCCCTTACCAGATATAACATTGGCAAATATGTTCTCCCTTGCAGTGGTCTGTCTTATAGTTTTGTTGATGGTTTTTCTTTTTTTAAAAATATATTTTATTGATGATTTTTTTACAGAGAGGAAGGGAAAGGGATAGACAGTTAGAAACATCGATGATTGAGACATCTATCAGCTGTCTCCTGCACACCCCCTACTGGGTATGTACCTGAAAACAAGGTACATGCCTTTGACTGGAATCGAATCTGGGACCCTTCAGTTCACAGGCTGATGCTCTATCCACTGAGCCAAACTGGCCAGGGCTGTTAATGGTTTCTTTTGCTGTGCAGAGATGCTATAGGTTATTTTGTGCCTAAGATTTTAGTAAGTCTGTGAATGGTGACAAGGTTTTACTTAATTTAGATTTGACTTTTAGATATGAACTCTGTCTTAATGTTCTATCCTCCCCAACAAATGACAAGTAAATTCTTCAGGTGCAAATTGGTTCCTGTACTTTGTCATCAGTGATTTCTTTGACATTTACTTGGGCATCACTGCTGTTAATGGAGTTTGCTTTGGCAACACTCCCTCTTAGCCTTAGCGACCGTGTTCTTTCCTGGGCTATCTTTCTGTTTCTAGGAGAATGTGAAAAAGTAGCTTTTACAGAGATTATGAATTAATATGTTAATTGTATTTTTTAAATATTGAAATTCCATTCTATATCCAAATCCAATTACAGATTTGATAATAAATTTGGTAAAGAATTATAAATTCATTAGATCATCTGGAAACCAGATGGACTGAGCCCCCAAATGGTGCCAGCCTGTAAGCTGCCTTTTCAAGGTCATTGCTTTTTTCTGAAACCTAGCATTTCCACCAAACGATTCCAGTGCTCATTGAAACCTGATCACTCTCCTAGCCATCTCAATTTTAACAGGCTTTGAATTTGAACAGATATAGTGAACTTTGCTTGACTAATAAAAGCATCTTCAACATGAAGCCCTTCATTTGAGGGAGCACTTGAAATTCTCTTAGTTTTAATTTATGAATGAGTAAGTTAGAAGTGGTGGATATTGTTGCCTCTCTACCCTCCATTGCACCCTCGCCCACTTTGTATAGTCAAGGTTTGAGTGAGCCCAGTGGACTTAGTCCTGCACTGCCCCTTTCGGGAACATTTTGACAGTTTATTAGGGTTGCTTTTTTCCCCAGTTTGGAGAATACTACAAATATTTGATGGGCAGGGACCAGAAAGAATTGTCCTTTGTCTTACATGACTTTCCAGTATCCCATCAAGATATTATTGTATCTAGAACATAACTCTGTTTTGTGTATATAAACACATTGAATTTTCTAGGAATGCAACTACCTTGTGATCAAGTTTTGTTTTGTTGGTTATTTCTAAGAGTTCTTCACCATTTTGGAAAACTACATCATCAAAGTGGTATTTGAGTTAATATTACAACACATCAGGGTCAGTTTTTATTTGTAGCAGTCACATTCATTTCTTTATGTCTAATATAGCCATCATGAGCATTTATGTATCACAATGTGCATCTTATTGTCAGTTTATTTCTCCTTTATATTAAATTACGGTTTTATTTTAGTTGTTTTTGTTCCCGGTGTGTGTTTGTGTATGTGTGTGTGTGTGTGTGTGTGTATGTAAGTAGGCTGATATAATACCTATCCAGGAATATTATTTCAGCATAATAAAAGGGTGTCAGGTTTTCTGGGTTGGGAGCCATTGCTTTAAACACGGTGATTTGGTTCTGGGTTGATCAGGTAAAATTGGCGTGATCCAAAGACAGTGAAGTCGGGATTGTTGAGGAACGGTTGAGGAGATTCTTCCCGGAGGGGTGTGGTCTGCCTGTGTGAGGTAGGCCTGTGACTGCTATGGCCCTTCTGTATGTGAGAGAACTTATATGGGGGAGAACAATGATACAGAAGAGGGTAAAACTAAAGGCACCCAAAGTTCGACAGCACACACACCACCAGGAGCATAGGCTAGTTTGACCATTCCATGCTCAGCGGACCTCTGTTGTCAGAGTTCCCTTTTTAGTGACAAGCCATAACTATATAATTTAAGAATCTGTAATAGCCTACATTTCACCTTTAACTCACCATGCTAATAGAAACAACAGTCGCATAAAAGAGCATTGAGAATTGTTTAACAGAGGCCTCCCTATCTTTAAACCTGTAATATTTATCTTTTTGTCAGTCTTAGGCCTGTGACCCATCTTATGTTTTCATCAGCGCCATGATAAAGTTTAAGCAGGTGAAGTATTTGTGGACCCTTTTCTAGAACTGAAAACATCCTCTGCAGATTTGTTAATGACTCCTTTATTTTCAAGAGCAGAAAGTATATAAATACTCAGTTCCATTATGTAACTTAAATCTTTTGTGTAAATCATATAGAACTGATAACTGAATTACTAGAAGCATTGAATGAGTGGCAGTTCCTGACCTGGAAACATCTCCTTTGTGTGGCAGTAATCACGTAGGCTAAAGCTTCTAGACAACCTTGAAATGTTTGAGTTGATTTGGTAAATTGGTTATAATTTCTGGTTTTGTTTTGTTTTTTTCTTCCAGAAATAAATACCAAGAGAAATCAAGAGCAATATTATACCTGGTCAGGGTGTTTTTTTAGTTTATTCTAATGAAGTAGCTGTTTTGTCATTAAAGGCCCAAGTTTATTCATCATTTAGTTTTCCCCTTCCTGGGCCTCTTCAGGTTCTGAAATGCAGCAAGCAGAGCTGTTCCTCCCCCACCCCTCCCCATCATTTGTGAACTCCATAAAGGCAAGAGCCTGTGTGTGTGTGTGAGTGTGTGTGCATACACTAGTGGCCCAGTGCACAGATTTGTGCACATTGAAAGGAAAATAATGGAAGAAATACTTTAATATTGCTATTTGCCCTTTTTCCCTCGGTGCCTGGGAGCTGGCACTCTTGGTACAATCGTTGGGGCGATTGGCAGGATGATTGGCCCCAAAACTCCCTCCGCCCCTGCCCTCCTCCCCCACCCCCACACTGGTCTTGGCCTGGCACTGCCTGCTCACCTACTCTACCATCCCTCTGTGGTCCCGCTCTCGTCAGGGCCCATTGGGGCAGTAGCGCCTCCATTGCCACCCGTTGCCAGCACTGCCTCATGATGCTCTCCATTTTCCATGCCACCCCCTGGTGGTCGTTGCACATCATAGTGAATGGTTGAACTTCCAGTTGAGAGGACAGTTTGCATATTAGCCTTTTGTTTTATAGGGAATATATATATATGATTTCAGAGAGGCAGGGAGAGGGAAAGAGAGATAGAAACACCAATGATGAGAGAGAATCACTGATAATCTGCCTCCTGCAACCCCTCCCACCCTCCACCCCAACCCCACTGGGGATCGAGCGTGCAACCCAGGCATGTGCCCTTGACTGGAATTGAACCCAGGACTCTTCAGTCCTCAGGCTGATGCTCTATCCACTGAGCCAAACCAGCTAGGGCAAAGTCTTGCTATTTTTCCCCCCATTCAACACTTCACTCACAGAGTTAGGGTCTCCCACATGAAATTGCTTTTACAGACAAGGGCTGTATTCATTGGTGCCAAGGTCCCAGCTTGATCTTGTCTAACTTTGTGGCTAAGTTGAAGGAGCCAGCATGCTTATCAAGGGGAAGATAACGCAGACCTAAAAGGAAATTATAATGTTGAAGGCCACAGAATCAAGCTTAAAAACGATCTGGGTAGGCTTTGGACAACCAGATGAAATTTAACTGAGATAAGAAAAGGTTCCTCATTTCATATTTAACATTAGTAGCTAACATGTAGTGAGCATTTATGTATGTTAGGCATCCTGCTAAATATCCATGTGATGTAATTCTCTGAAAGACGAGGTAGATGCCATCATTATAAAGATGGGAAATTTAACCTGCCCAAGATTGCTTGGCCAGTAAGAGGTAGAACCAGGATTCTAACCCTGTGGGTTCCAAAGCATGCGCTTGTGTGCACACGCACGCACACACTACTATTGCCCTCAACCCCCGAGATAACCACTTCCCAATCCCTGGAGCCTGTGAATATGCACCCTTCATGCTGGGAGGAGACTTGCAGGTGTCAGTAAATGCTGTGACCATTAAGTGGGAAGGTTATTCTAAATGATCCCGGTGAGTCCAGTTTAATTACACAAATCTTTGAAAGTGAGCAACCTTCCTATCTGCAGCTAGGGAAAGATGAGAGGAGGAGAAATTCAAAGCACATAGGCTAAACACACCACTAAATCTTTTTTTTTCTTCTAATTTTAAAATACAATTTTATTGATTTCAGAGAGGAAGGGAGGGGGGGAGAGAGACATCAATGATGACAATCATTGATTGGCTACCACCTGCATGCCACCCCCCCCCCCCGCCCCCCAAGGAGTGGGGATGGAGCCTGCAACCCAGGCATGTGGCCTGACCTGGAATCGAACTGTGATCTGGTTTATAGACTGATGTTCAACCACTGAGACACATGCCAGCCAGGCAGTAATTTATTTTTCCAAAAGTGGAATAATGCAGCTCATTGGATGGGATGAAACATCAAGGCCACCACTTAGGGTTATCAGTCGGTAATTCAGAATTGTTTGGCTCTCGATGAGTGTTGTGGACTTTGCACTCGGCACTCTGGGCAAAGTGGCTGATTCTTCGGAGAGCCTGTCTAGCCTAAGGCAAAGATACCAGATTCTGACCCGGGTTTCTTGTGAAATGGGCAGCCACCCTGCAGAGCGGGCTACTAGGGAACCAACCTTGCCCGTGCATGCAGTTTCTGGCTGGCCTTTTAGTGTCTCCCTCTCGAATATGAATGGACTGCCATGAAGGTGAAGACCTCCCCCAGAATTAAAAACCTGGAGAAAACAGACGATTCAGGGAGCAGAAGAAAAAAAGAAAAACTTTTACATTCTTAGCATGAGAAAAGTATGGGATGCTTTTAAACAACAAAAAACAGAACCATAAAGAACTCTTAAGAAATTAAGAAATAAGTAAAAAGTCACCGAGTACAAACAAATAATCAGAAACTGAAAATATTTAAAGTACCACTAACAATGGCATAAAAATAACTATTTAGGGAACAAACCTAACTAAAGATGTGCAAGATCTGAACACTGGAAATGCAAAAAATGTTGCTAAGAGAAATTAAGACAAATAAATTGAGAGGTATCTTATTAACAGGTCAGAAGACTCAATACAGTTAAAATATAAGTTCTCCCCAAGTCTGTAGATTTATGCAATCCCTATCAAAATCCCAACAGGTGATATTTTACAATTGAAATTTATGACCTGATTCTAAAAACTCATGGAATATGAAGGACCCAGAATAGCCAAAACAATTTTAAAAAAGAATGAAGTTGGAGGACTAAAACTACCTGTTTTCAAAAATTATACAGCTCAAGTAATCAAGACAATGGTTGGTGGTATAATATAGAAATAGATCAGTGAAACAATAGAGTGTAAAAATAAATTACTGATTTTTTTACAAAGATAAAAATCCAGTGGCGAAAGGATTGTCTTCAACAAATGCTGCTGAAATAATTGGATATGCATATGCAAAAGGATTTTAATCCATATCCTGTACCATATGCAAAAATTAATTCAAGATGGGTCATGGACCTAAATGTAAGAACTAAACTATAAATCTTGTAGACAAAAACCTACGAGAAAAACCTTTGTGACCTTGACTTAGGTAAAGATTTTTCAGTTCTGATACCAGTTCTATAAAAGAACAAACTCATAAATTGAACTTTATCAAAATTAAAAATGCTTAGAGATTGAACTGACAAGCCATGGTTTAGGAGAAAATGCTTGCAATGTGTATACCCGATAAAGAACTTGTATCTAGAAGATACAAAGAACTCCCAAAACTTATAAGAAAGCATCCCTGTTAAGATGTGGCAAAAATATTAGAACAGGCATTTCACCAGAGAAGTTATGTGAATAATAAGCACAGGCAGAGATGCTTAACATCATTATTCGTTAGGGAAATGGAAATTACCACTCCATACCTATTAGAATGGCTAAAATTAAGAAGACAGATAATACTATTGGTGAGGATGTGGAAGAATTAGAACGCTCACATACTTCAGGTGGGAATGTAAAATGGGACACTTTGCAAAAACAATTTGGCAGTTTCCTAAATGTCAAACCACACACACACCTGCCATATGATTTAGCCATTTACTGGAGAAAAGAAGGTATATGGACGTACAATGACTTGTACACCAATGTTCATAGCAACTGGTATTTGTAATATCCGCAAACTGGAAAACAACCAAATATCCATCAACAAGTGACTGAATAAACAAATGGCGTCTCCATACTTAGTGCCACTCTGCCATGCCACCAGATTCCAGGGCAGGGAACACAGACCCCACCTCTCACCTGCAGGAGCGTCGAAGTCACAGTGTAAGAGGACCACGTGGGAGGAGAGATTGTTGAACATGCCACAGTGGACCATGTATGTTCCCTCGTGCCAAAGTAAGAACACGGAATCATAGTCCCACAGCTTGACTCAGTGCCCCTGTTTATCGAGGACCCGTTAACAGCTCCGCCTCTGCATATGAGAGCTCTTCCCTGAGAGGCAACAGAGTGAGTTCTATCATGACTCCAAGAACCGCCTGAGCTCAGACAAATGCATATAGGATTGTGGCTCAGGGTCAGAGGTGAATGCTGAAGTCAGCTGGGGTCAACACCGTGGCTACTGTGTTCGGTGGAATATTTCTGGTTGCCAATTATGTCTGTGCTGTGTGGCCACACCTTACTGCAACCACTAGACTTTTTCAGGTGTTCACTCTCCTAATGGAGATACTGCAAAAGGACTCCAGGAATTGGAGTCAAGTGGCTATTGAACTAGCAGCTTCTTAATTTGAAAAAGGAAAAGAAATAAAAATATAACTCGCCTTTCCATTAGGAACTTTTTTTTTAATGTTGAAAAAAACAGCTCCAGAGAATTAGGAAAATTTTCTCTTACCAAATAATATCTGCAAATAATGTAGTAAGACTGATAGAATTAGCATGTCAGCATCCTGCCAAAACCTTAAGTCAGGCAACAATGATCAATGGCCTTTGAAGCATTGGGTGTATGGTTGATGGGAAAATTCATACAGAACCAAAGTGATACATACAGATTTCTTCCTAGTTGCAAGGGGAAACATGTCACTGTCATATCACGGGACCAGAAAGGCATGATCACCCTCAGCAAGTGGTTGATCTTAGCTTCACTAATGGCAGGTCCATCAGAGGTTACCTTGATTCCTGATGTGATACAGAGAGGAGGTCAACAGCATTACTTATGGTGTATAGCCAAACGGCTCTATCAAACTAATAGCCAATTGGTAAGTAATACAGAAAACGAGGGAACAAATTAACACCATAAAGAAGTCTGCAGAAAAACCCCAAAGTGCCACAGCCCTAGCACACCTGCCTGGTCTATTTAATAAGTCAGTGTATATATAGAGAAAGGAACTGTTAGTGGTTTAGAAGAGAAAACTATTATAACGCCATGTGTGAGTGATTATAGGTTATGAAATAGCATGTACAGCATGGTCTGATTTGGGTATAAAAATGAAGAAATACATGCAAATTGTCTAAAATGGAACACTTCTGAGAATAAAGGGGGACACTCCTGTTTATGCCAGAACAGCAAGTATGAACTGGGTCTTCCAAGTGACTCAGAGGCATGGTCATCCCACAAGCAGCTGTTCTCAATGTGAGTGTGTAGCAGAATTGCCTGGGGGTGGGGTGGGCTGGGACATGTAAAACGAGGATTCCTGGCCCCCCCCCTGTCCGTCCCCCAAGATTCTGACTCTGTATGTCTGGGATGGGCCCAAAGATCAGCCAGTTTTGTAAGTGACCAGGTGATTCTGATGCTGGGACTGGTGAAGAAATGGCACTGGCCCGGAGCAGTTTCTGTTTGTTTGTTTGTGTTTTTTTTTTTAAATCAATAGCTTAATATTTAATAATTTGAAAACTTTTCAATATTTTGCATGTTTACAGTGATACACGTTATGAATGTGAGTGTAGTTTACAAGTACCTGTACCTTTATTGGGGATGTGCTCCAAGTCCCTGCAATGAGATCCACAAACAGGAGCGTTTGGAAGCCACGGTTTAGAGTCATCGCACACCTTTTGCTCGGTATTTATGCTTCTCACAGTAGTTCATGTAGACATATGTTTTTCCTCCCAGGTTCTGTGGACATCATCACTAAGCAGGGGTTGGCTAATCTTTGTGGAAAGGTTCAACTGAATTTGGCTTTTTAAAATTTTTTTTCATCATTGAGTTAATTGCTCAGCAATCCCTTTGTCGCCCACTGAAAGAGGAAGGAAAGCATAGTGGTGACATGAATGGCCTGTGCAGTCTGGCGACTGGTTTGAGTACCAGCTTTGGCACTTACTAGCTGTATGGCATGGGGTATGTTTCTTAACATTTCTAAGTGTGTTTTCTTGTAGGTCAATTAGGAATGTTGACAGAGTTGTCTTGGGGGTTAAGTGAGGAAGCATGTGAAGCTTAGAGAAGGCTCAATGAGGAGGAGCTCTGTTAGGATCCCTGTTTCTGTGCCGGAACAGGCCATGAATGCACCTACTACCCTGCAATCTCAGTTGTGCCACCGGCCTTGCAGCTACAGGGTGTCTCCCGGAAAGCAAAGCAAAAGGAGCCCCTCTTGCCTGCTCCCGGTGAGCGGCTTTCCCTGCACCTCTGCCCCTGACAACCCCGCAGGGGTTGGTGGAGGAGTTGCCTCCACACACAGCCGTTTCCATCTTTTGCTCTGAAGGCTCCGGTCTGGTTACCATGTAATGGGAACCCCGGGCCGGGGAATAGAAGGAGATTCTTCAGTCTCTTTATATTTATTTACTTATTTATTTATTTTTAAATGTATTTTATTGATTTTTACAGAGAGGAAGGGAGAGGGATAGAGAGCCAGAAACATCGATGAGAGAGAGACATCTATCAGCCGCCTCCTGCACGCCCCCCACTGGGGATGTGCACGAAAGCAAGATACATGCCCTTGACCGGAATTGAACCTGGGACCCAGGTCTGCAGGCCGATGGTCCATCCACTGAGCCAAACCGGATTCGGCTATTGTTAAATCTTTATTGTCTGATTTTCCAGTCTTTTGAACTCACCCTGACCTTTCCGGCTATATTTTATTTCTTATCCAGCGTCCGTCTTAAGAGGCAAGGTTTTCTTGGCAACATCATCATCGTTGCCCAATAAGGGAAGATGAGTTCCGCAAGGCTGCTGCCGCTTTCTTAGCTGGTGGACACCTCTGTGGGCCGTAGAGGCGGGCGCTGCTACTGTCCTTCTGGGGCCCCGTCTGTCCACTCTGAGACCAGAAGCAGAACCTCCAAAGGAACAGGTGTTGGTGCTGCCCCTGTTTGTATGATTTGGGGCGAAGGTTGGTTTGGTTTTCACTGCATTTCTTGCTTCGTTTTCTTTGTCATTTGTGCCCCCTTTCTGTACTCTCACCTACATTTGGTGAAGAGTGGGGGTGTATCACGTGGTCTGGTGAAATGTTTGGAACTGCCCTAAAATCCCTGGTTACTGTGGACTACTTCCCAGAGGGCTGGGAGCGGCTCGGTCCAAGTACCGGTGAGGGCTTAGGAAGGGTGCCCCACGTATGTCCTACTTTACTCCCTATAGGGCTGAGGGGGAATTGTACCCCGAAACTAAAGGAAATTAAGCTTCTGTACCCCTCACTTGTTAGGACCTGGTCTCTCTCCTAAGGCACTGGGAGGGGACCTAGTGATGTGTTCATATGTGTTTTTTTTTTCATGTATACCATGACCTCTCCTCGGCACTCCTATCCTGTTCCTATGTTTTTATGTAATTAGCAAAAATAAGATATTCTTGTATTTTCCCCCATTAAAGATGATCTCAAAAACTTTATAAGGTTTAGGCCCCTGGGTTTCATCCTGTCCACAGGGGGTGGACATCACCTGCACATAACCAGACAGCAGGCGGCCTCCACGCCAGGCCAGGTGGGAGGCAGGAAAGGCGGCACCACCACCAGTTAGCTGCTGGATGCAGAGAAGAGAGCAAGCGGGGGCCAGAGAGACCCCGGGGAGAGACAAGCCTAGACGGGGCCTGGTGGAAAGAGTTCCTTTGTCAGAGGGGTGGGCAGGAAGTGGCACTATCCAAGGAGTGGCCCTGTGACTTTGGCCAAGTTATTATGCCTCTCAGCAACCAGACAGTCACAGCGGTGCCCCTACAGGTGACTCCTGACTCTGCTGCTAAAACTATTCTTCTCTATTTGGATAACTCCTTCTGGATTAAAAACAAAAGAGGCCCTAGCTGCTTTGGCTCAGTGGATAGACCAGGTCCCAGGTTTTGATTCCAGTCAGGGACACATACCTGGGTGGCTAGCTTGATCCCCACTAGGGGGCGTGCAAGAGACAGCCAATCAATGATTCTCATCATTGATGTTTCTATCTCTCCCTTCCTCTCTGAAATCAATCAATATATATATTAAAAACAAACAAACAGACAAACAAACAAAACAAAGGAGGAGAGGAAGGAGGGAAGAAAGGAAAGACATCTGGAAAAGGAGGAAGGAAGAGGAAAAGGAGGAGTCCTTGTTAATAACAGATTCCAAAGAATGCTGCCCAGGAGGCCCAGAGGAGGAAAGAAAAACCCACCACACCAACTTCTTACCCAACCACCCCCGTTTCTGAAATGTGAGGGAACTTGTTTTAAATAGAAAGTTTAAATTCTGGGTAGCTTTCAAGTTGAACTTCCGCCCTAGCTGGTTTGGATATGTGGATAGAGCATCAGCCTACGGACTGAAGGGTCCCGGGGTCGATTCTAGTCAAGGGCACATGCCTGGGTTGTGGGCTTGATCCTCATTAGGGGACATGCAGGAGGCAGCCAATTGATGATTCTCTCTTATCATTGATGTTTCTTTCTCTTTCCCCCTCCCTTCCTTTCTGAAATCAATAAAGATATATTAAAAAATAAAAAATAAAGTTGATCTTCCCCTACTGCTTTTCAAAGAGAAGTTCCAAAAGGCAAAAATAAAATAAAACCCCAGAGGCGTTGGGTTAGGCAGCCTCAACTCTGAAATGTGAATAATTTTATGATATGGAGGTAGATTTGAGTGATTTTTGTGGTGACACAAGGGCATCTGCATGGGAAAATACGATGCGCATGTGGGGAGGGAGACTGACGTGTGGAGGAAAACTGGGCCGCTTGGGATTAGGAAATGAAAACGATCTCCTGCTCAGTAGATGGAGATTAAACCTTTATCAGTGATAACATTTGCAAGTATGTTCTCCCATACAGTGGGCTTTCTTGTTTTGTTGATGGTTTCTTTTGCTGTGAAAAGCTTTTTATTTTGATGTAATCCCATTTGTTCATTTTTTCTTTAGCTTCCATTGCCCTAGGAGCAGTATCAGTGAAGAAGTTTCTTCAGCATATGTCTGAGACTGTGCTGCCTGTAGATTCCTCTAGTATTTTTTAGTTTCCTGTCTTATGTTTAAGTCCTGTATCCATTTTGAGTTTATTTTTGTGTGTGGTAAGTTGGTGGTCCAGTTTCATTTTTTTTGCATGTATCTGTCCAGTTTTCCCAACACCATTTATTGAAGAGAATGTCTTGACTCCATTGTATGTTCATGCCTCCTTTGTCATATATTAGTTGAGCATAGTGGTTTGGGTGGATATCTGGATTCTCTATTCTATTCCATTGGTCTATGTGTCTGTTCTTGTGCCAGTACCAGGCTGTTTTGAGAACAGTGGCTTTGTAATATAGCTTGAAATCCTGATATTCTTCTTTCTCAGGATTGCTGTGGCTATTCGGGGTCTTTTTTTATTCCAGATGAATCTTTGGAGAGTTCTTTCTAGGTCTAGGGAATAGAGCGTGATCATGTTTTTGTAAAAAGGAAAAATGATTCTGGGAATAGATAGTTCTGTGTAATACCAGTTACTTTTAAGAAGGTGGAGTTGGAAAGAGGAGAAGAAATAATCCATAAAATGGACTCTGCCTTTGTAGGCAGCTTGAGAATATTAATCATTTTCCATCACATTGACTTTTCCCCCTACTCTTCTAACAGAATACTACATTTTGATAGGATGTTAAGGAAGGAAAGGTGGGGTAGGAAGAATGACAGATTCTGCATAGCACAGAAAGAATCAAGTTGGTGGGAATTATGAATTTTTTCTGAGAAATTAAAACAATTTTATGAACAGAGTACTGATACAACTACTCTAGGATGGCCCTAAGAATCAAACAATTAAAGAGACTCAAATTAGAATAAACTCCAAGACGTTCAGGAGAATAATATTATTCATTTACAAGGATGTTATTAAAAGAAACTAAAAATAAGGAAAGTGGTATATGTAATGTCTTGGAGGAGGAGGAGGGTGGGGGTCATGCTTGTTCTAGGGCAGGGCACTAGCCTGGGCACCATCTTCCCATGCGTGAGAAGGGGTGAGCTCCCTGGCTCCATGACCGGCCTTGGGGTACTCAGAGCCTGCTGGCTGCCTGGGAGCCCAGGAGGTGTGCGGCCAATGGCAAGGCCCTTCCCGGTATTGTGAAGGTCAAGTTGCCATCGGGCAGTCCCTGGTCTTTCCTACTGAAAAGGCTGTGGTGAGGGCCCTGCCAGAAACCCGGCCCTGGAGCCTGGGCCCGAGGGATGATAGTGTGACTTCACCTGCTTCTCCAGGTTCCAGCTCTGTCTGCTCCTACCTGTCCCAAATGTCTGAATAGATGGAGGTGAGCAGAGTTGCAAATAACCCCAAGCCAACAAAATCCAAAGTCATTTCTGTTTCTGTATCACCAGAGCTATACCCCAGGCTCCATGTCCCTGCCTCCTGGCTCATCTTCCTGCACGCTTCTGGCTTTGTCTCTGCCTGCCTGCTGCTCTCCCCCTACTCTCCCTCCCTGGCTTAGCCCAGCCCTTCCTTCTGAGGCCTGGGGCCCGGCATACACAGATTGGGCCCTGGGACAGCCTCAAGCAGCCTCCTTGACGGGAGGAGGGTGTTGGTGGAATCCAGGCTGCTAGGGACTTGGCTGTTCTTTTCCTCAACAGCTATACTGGCCCTCGCCCGGCCTCCCGCTTGCCCCATGTGTCCATGGTTTCCATCTGAGTCGGTAGAGGAACCGGTTAGAAAGCTATACGCAGTGTTTGCTTGCAGTGTAGCTGCACAGCACAGGCCAAGGGATGCGATCACCTCACCGCAGGGCCCGTGCGCTCGGTCGGTGGCTGGCCATCATCCTGCCGGAAGGAGATGGAGGTGGCTGGGGCTTGGCCAGCCCATGGGGGCTGTCCTTTCCCCTCGAACAAGTCCAGGCCAACAGCGGTGAGAGGCCTCTTTGGCCCCTTATGCTGGAGCTTTCCACTGGTCGATGAGAACGCCGGGTAAAGGGACCACAGCATTTCTCTCTGCCTAGCGTAAAGCTTCCCAGTATCTCCTTTCCTGGCTTCATCTCGGTCCTCCTAGCAAAGGCAGGTCCCCTCCCCACGCAGGAGGCAAACCCCAGACCAAAGGCACGTGCTTCCGAGGGACAGAGATTCTAACAAGAGGAGTGGAAGAAGCTAAAAGAATGTTTGCCCAACTCTGTGCCAATGGCCAGGCCCTTGCTTCCTCCCCTACTAGGGTGGGTTAAGGGAGCCTCACGCTTCCCCTCATGCCCTCCCTGGTCAAACCGTCTCTCTAAAAAGATGTGTGGTCCATGAGCAGACATCTGAAAGGGCCTCCTGGGTGACAGACCTGGAAACCCAGCAACAGTTGAAGTAAGTAAAGACATTTGGTTTATTTTTATTTTACTTAATGACATTTGTTGGGGTGACATTGGTGCATAGGCTCATAGAGGTTTCAGTTCTGTGATACCAGATCTGTCTTTTGCCCTGTGTGCCCACCACCCAAAGTCATACCTTCTTCCATCATCACCTAGTAGGCCCCCTTCACACCCCTCCACCCCCTTCTGGCTGATGTTTGGTTTAGAACAGGGATTTTCAACCTCCTTCATCTCATGGAACACAAGCTAATTACTAAAATTCTGGGGCACACCAATATATATATATATATATATATATATTTTTGCCAATCGGATCAAAAAATAATTTTGATTCATTCACACCTGACAGCTGTTGCTGTGTTGGCTGTTACCATTTATTTATTTGGCAAGCTAAGGGGAAAGAGGTCAGTGCCCCTGACGAAATAGCCAGGTGGTGCATGTTTACAAATTCTTGCAGCACACCGGTTGAAAATCTCTGGTTTGGAATAAAGAAGAGGTGCTAGGACCCACCTCACTTGAAATATGTAGAATGTTTGTGGGAGAGACAACGTTATTCTGTGTAGGATTAGAGGTCAAAAGCGGGACCAAGGAAGAAGGTTCTAGGAAGCAGATTTTTGCTTCAGTATGAAAACTATTCCTCCTTGCTCTCCAGGAGACATTCAGTTAGGTGCTGCTGGCCACAGAGGGTGTATGGGAAGGAACTTCCTGGCTGGAAGGCCACCCCTTCTTACCATTCCTTGTGGCAGGCTTTCTGGGACAGTGCTATTTTCAATAGTCTGATGTGATGGTGGCCATTAACAGTCATATGTCCCAGAACCGCCATTACACCCACATCCACTATACACCCCCTTCCTTTTAGAAACAGAATAACGATGTTTTGTCTAATATACTCTGCCCTGTGGTTTGTACAATGTAAGCAAGATGCTAGAGATTCTGCAGGTTTTAAAAAAAACAACCATTTATCGGATGAGATTTAAAGTAATCACTTGAGATTACCCAATGACATAATGGCAGAATGGGATCTAAACCCAAGGATCTGGCTTATTTATTTGAGCTCTCTGAGACTTCTACAAATTCTGGCTCAAAAGGGGCTGTCTCCCTGATGAGAATCATCTGGGTTTGGAAGGAACTTCCCCTTCCTTTAACATCTCCATGGTGATGGCTTTTATCTGATAGCGGGGAGGCCTGAGGAGATGAGACAGAGCTCACTTGTGGGTCGGGCTGGCGTCTTTGTGGAGATGAGCCCTCATCTGTGCGTGTCCACCGTTGGCAGGAGCAAGCTCTGGTGTCATCTGATGTCCCCGTGCTAGCTGTGTGTGTGTGGAGCCTGCCTTAGAGTCTGCAAGTCCTTGAGGGTAAGGAACAGGAATCGTTACTCTGAATCTCCAGACAGCTGAGAAGGCGGTACTCCCTGTGGCCGTTTGCTAGATACAATGTGTGCTTTTTTGCTTCTCTTCTTCGTCCACGGGAAATCTTAATCTTCCTTCATCCGGGGAGCCTGGTCCACCCTGTCCTCCTCCTCCAAGCTCAGCTTCAGGAGGGGAGCGTGTCTTCCCATAAAAGGCTCTGTTTTCAGCTTACTGTGTGTATGTGAGTACCTGGACAGGGACCGTGGAAATAGAAAGAGCAGAGAAGGAGAACAGTTAAAGGGAGGACCCAAAACGCCAGGGGCTGGAGCAGTATTTCTATCACATCAATATTTACTCTGAGCTGGCAGCATTATGGCCAGGGCCTCGTGCAACCTTGCTCCCGGGACATAGATGCTGTCCGCTTCCTGTGCCTTTGCAGCCCCGGGTCTCGAGAGGTGGAGAGATGCTGACTTCAGTGCACAAGGCTCTCCACCAGTCCCCCTGCTTCTTACCTTTGTGTGTCGCTTGCACTTTCCGGTGCACAAGGACGCCCATCACTTCCCTCACTTCGCCTTATATCAGGGATAGGAATCACACTGCTTTCCTGAGGAACCTGAGGTTCAGAGGTGAACTTGAGGTTCAGAAGTGAACTTGTGCAAAGTCACGCCGCAAGTGAGCGGTCAGAGCTAGGTTCCCGCTCTGGTGCCTGGTGCAGGCCTCCAGAAGGCGAGGTGGGCTGTGCAGGGATGGAGTTCAGGGCAGGCTGCACACACCCAGTGCGCCTGGGGCAGCGTCTCCAGGGTAGAAGGGGCTGTGTGGAGCCGAGTCACATAGAAGCAGCTGGTGCTTGTGCATGAAGCCACCGAAAGATGTGACCAGCTGCAGAGGACCTTTTGCTAATTTTATGTCTTGAGACAAGGGAAGTGTAAGCCGTAGTGTATCCTGTGTTAGTGCTGACAGACACGCCACCAGCTCCCAGGCGGCACGAGTGTGCTTCCGTGGTCTCAGCATCATCGGCCCGTGCTAACCCAAACACTGGTCCCCACACCGGTCACACAGCTCAGCTCCCTCCTGCACACCCCCGACTGAGATGTGCCCACAACCAAGGTACATGCCCTTGACCGGAATAGAACCTGGGACCTTTCCGTCCACAGGCCGACGCTCTATCCGCTGAGCCAAACCGGTTTCAATCATTAGTCTCTTCTTATTGGTGATTTATATGTCTTCTTTGGAGAAATTTTTATTTAAGTCCTTTGCCTATTTTTAAATTGGGTTATTGTGTGTGTGTGTGTGTGTGTGTGTGTGTGTGTGTGTGTTGATGTTGATTTGTTTAAGTTCTTTGTATGTTCTGGATATTAACCCCTTATCAGGTATATGATTTACAAGTATTTTCTCCCATTCTGTCAGTTGCCTTTTCACTCTGTTGGCTGAAAAGATGAGGCTTATCTCTCTTACCATGCTGAAGTTTTTCGGGGGCAGAATTGCATTCGGGGGGATCTCTAGTAAAGGACTGTGGAGAGAAGCAAGGGACGTACACTGATGGGGATTCGGCAAACACATTTTTACTGAGGCAGGATTTAAGCTTTCCTGGGCTGGCAGGACCCCAAATAGAAATGCTGTTTGCCTGTGGTACCCTTTCCCCCCTCCACCCTTCCTTCCCCTCTGTTCCTCTCTGCTCAGGCACTAGGTCCTCTACCCACTGGGGGACCCAGTTCAGGTCAATTTAACATGTGGTCATAAAACACTGCCTGGGCGTCAGACACCATGCCAGGCGTTACAAAGCCAAGCAAGGCAACGCTCTACCCTCCTGTGCGGACAAGTTGGGACTTTTAGCATAACGTGATGACTGCACCCTCACATGGCGGTTACCCACCACAGGGGGTAGGTGGGGAATGGCAAAGGGCATTTAACCTGGACCAGGGCTAGGAGGTGGTCCTGAAGTCACGTGGCACCTGTTCCTCAGGGCAGCCTGGAGCTCCTCCCCTCCTCAGACCAGAGCAGTCACCATCGGGGCTCAGCCAGAAGAGGGCGCACCATGGCAGGAAGGGGTAGGGGTGGATGTCCTGGCCTATGGTTATAGCTAAAGTTCCCCACGGACACAGTCACTATTTAAATTCTAGACAGTAATTGAAGCATCTCAACACACGTTATTTCCTTTGGAAAACTAAAAGGGGCACTATACGTGGCTGGTAAATTTATTCCGAAATTTAAATGCTTAAAAAGGTTTTATTGTATTTAATAACACAATGTGCTTCCTATGTGCTAGGTGCTGTTTTAAGCACTTTGCATGTACGTAACTATGTAACTTAATTCCTCCTCACAACAACCCTGTGAGGGTGGTGGTATCTCCCCACCCACTTTTGCAGACAGGGAAACGGAGGCACGGGGACGCTAAGCTGCTGGTCCAGGGCTCTAGAGCAGGGAGTGGCAGCCTTGGACTTAGAACCTGCAACCTGTGCCTGTGGTCCTGAATGGTTTGGTTTTTATTTGCCAAGAAAGTTTTTCCACGTCAATCAACTGGAGCCATCAGAATATCAGGTCATTCTCTTTAAGACTCCAGCTTCTCACTTCAGCTTCTGAAGACTTCTGGGCTGACGTGGGCATTGGATGTAGGACTGAGTGTCATGGAGCCTCAGGAACGTCCCCCTGGGATTCAGAGTCACCACCTCACTCTGCTGTCCAGAGGCCCAGGAACCTCACTTCAAGTCACACTTCAAAAATAACTTAAAAAAAAAAATCTGGCCCTAACCGGTTTGGTTCAGTGGATAGAACATCGGCCTGCGGACTGAAGGGTCCCAGGTTTGATTCCAGTCAAGGGCATGTACCTTGGTTGCAGGCACATACTCAGTAGAGAGTGTGCAGGAGGCAGCTGATCGATGCTTCTCTCTCATCGGTGTTTCTACTCTCTGTCCCTCTCCTTCCTCTCTGTGAAAAGTCAGTAAAATATATTTTTTAAAAAAATCTGTAAACCTAAGGAAAAGATCTCTGAGAAAGGTTTTAAACCATATTCACCAGACCATTAAGTAACAATTAATAACAATGCCTTCATGCTCTCTAATATGAGGGTTCAATGTTCTCTGATTATTTCAACACTGTTTTGTCACAGTGGCCTGTGGTTGTAGGTCCCTTAAGTCCTCTCTACATCTATAAAAGAATGCCTTCCTTTGAGTTGGTGAACATCTGACTCGTGGACAAGACCGGGCCATTTATCCTGTGGAATAACGAGGCGGACTGAGGGGCTAAGATGTCTATGTCGGTTTTTTGGTGTCCAGGCTCCATCCCCTGGGGCTGTCCAGTCAGGGTATAATGAAATAATCCTCCTCCACGTGATTATGCAATCCACTTGATACGTTTTATTTATCTCAGTTTGCTTTTGATTGATGGGGGTGGCCTTTTCTAAATATAATTTGTTTTCCAAATACCACATAATATCTATGTGGCTGAACGTTGAAATGATAAAAAAAGGTACGAGCAGAGATGTATAGCTTCCTGTCTTCTCCCTTCTTTGACTGCCATTCTCTTTCTGCCTTAGAGATCTGGATCTTTCCTCAGTTTTGCTTTATTCTCCCATCGCTATTTATATGTTGTATTCCTTTTCCCTTTCTAACAGAGGCAGGTAGCACACATGCCTACCCGGGTGACCTTGTCTTTCTGGAGACCATGCCTCTTCCTTTTCATAGCTGCTTCGCGCTAAGTCCCCTAGTGACGGACATTGGAACCATTCCAGCCTTCGCCGTTGCAGAGAGTGCTGCAATGGACAACCCTGAGCACATGGCATTTCACAATTTTGGTGGTTATTTTTGGGGTAGACTCTTAGAACTGTGATGGCCGGGTTAAAGGGAAAAGGCACAAGCAAATTTGCGAGATATTACAAAACTCTCTCCATGGAGATTAGACCCTGTTGAATTCCCATCCACGATGCCTGGGGTGTGGCGGTTTCACCAGAGCCTCATGCACAGAGTGTGTTGTCAGACTTTTGTATGTTTGCCTATCTGAAACCTAGGCAATGTTATCTCGGTACAGTTTAAATTTGCAATCTTGTTATAAGCACTGGAGACAAATGTTCATTTGCTTTTCTTTTTCTGTGAAATGGCCATATTGTGCATTTTTTTCTATCTGGTTATTGGGCTTTTTCTTCTTTGAAGTTCTTTAATCGTGAGGGATATTAGCCCTTTGTCTATAACAGAATTTGAAACGATTTCTCCTAGCTTTTTGTTTGCCTTTTGATTTTACTTAAGATGTTTCTATATTGCCATCGAGACAAAGCTGTTAATCTTTTATTACTTCTGAATTTTGCCTCTCCTAGGTTATAAAATACTCACCCATTTTTTCCTATTGTTTGTATGGTTTCATTTTTACATTTAGATCTTTGATCCATTTCGCATTATTCTGATCTTTAGTGTGAAAAATGGATCTAAAGTCATCTTTTTCCATATGGCTGTCCAATTGTATGGTATATGAATTATATCTCAGTAAAGGTGTTAAAAATCTATCATATATTTAAAATCGTTTTGAAGGCTATATCCCAACACTTAAGCACTGGTGGACTCTACATGGTGGGATAATGAATGTTTTCTGTTTTGTATCTTCCCCCTATTTGACCCTGTTTCTCTCTCCTCTACTCAGCAGACCCTCTTTCTCTGCTGTATACCTCAGAGCTGGGACAGTTATTTCCTAGAGGCCTTAATGCAAGCCTAATAAGAATATCTTTAAAGAAGTTTTTCCATAATTCACCTATAGACAGTCAAACAAGCATATTTGAGTATCTGTGGTGCACACTGGACCGTGCTCTGTGCTGGAGGTGTAATGAAAAGCACGATCCTCTGGGTACATGTGTCTACAAAGTCAAGTCCACTCACCTCGAGGGAAGGAGGGGCCATTCAAAAAGCCCAATGAGCCGAGACTGGTTTGGCTCAGTGGATAGAGTGTCGGCTTTCGGACTGAAAGGTCCCAGGTTCGATTCCGGTCGGGGGGCATGTACCTTGCTTGCGGGCACATCTCTACTGTGGGGTGTGCAGGAGGCAGGTGATGTCTCTCTCTCATCGATGTTTCTGACTTTTTATCTTTCTTCCTTCCTCTCTGTAAAAATTCAATAAAATATATTAAAAAAAAAAAAAAAAGCACAGTGAGTGTGCAGACAGAGGAGGAGGACTTCCCGGGAGGCAGAGCTCTCCAGGGCCGGAGGGACGTGGGAGGCTTTGGCGAGGAAGCGCCTCCCAGTGAGTCCTTGGACAGTGAGTAGAATGTAGAGCGACGGGGAGAAAACAGAGGTACCTCCCCCCCAGGACAGCACTGTGAGCAGAGGTGAACGAGAGCCCCTCGGGGCACTTGGCGGACCAGGCAGACGAGGCTGGTCAGAGAGGACGTGCCTGGAGCGTCCCACACGGTTCCCGGTGACCAGGGAGCAAAGCTCTCCGCGCCCAGGAGGCCAGGCTCCTTCAGTCCACGGGGAGCCTCTCAGGGGTCAGTCACAGAGCAGCCCTCCCCAAGGAGCTGGTTTTGGAGGTGAACTCCTAGCAGGTTCTGAAGCCCGCGGGCAAAGAGACGGCAAGGTTTGGAGGTGACATAGCTCTTAACCACCCCCTTCTTGGCTGGCACCCAGGCTGTGAGGACCTTCAGCCTGTCCCAGGGGCACAGCAGCGGCCTGGCAGGGCCGGCGGAGGGCAAACGCC
>PVJN01035411.1:0-22139 GCA_004026805.1 Lasiurus borealis
TGTGCAGCGTTTACAGTTGTCTTCCTGGAAACTGCTGGCTCTTTCCCAATTTAGGGACTTGCAGTGGAGTGAACTTCTTTACTCTGCTCTGCATGGCCAGCTCCTTCTTATCTTTTAGGCTTCCACGCAAATGTCCCTTAAAGAGGCCTTTCTTAAAACAAACAAATATATATATATATATATATATATATATATATATATATATATATATCTCAGAGAGGAAGGGAGAGGAAGAGAGATAGAAACATCAGTGATAAGAGGAAATCATTGATTGGCTGCCTCCTGCATATCAGACCAAGTCCGAAACCCAGGCATGTGCCCTTGACCGGAATCAAACCTGGGACCCTTCAGTCAGCAGGCCGACGCTCTATCCACTGAACCACACCGGCTAGGGCTTAAAGAGGCCTTTCTAACTGCCCTCTCACAGTAGGTTTTTCCTATTATTCCCTAAATCAGACACTTCTCAATTTTAATGACTTATTTATCTGTTTACTCATGTTTTCTTTCCATTAGAAAGGCTGACACTGTATTTATCCGTTATTTAAGCTGGCCCCTCTGTGTTCTTGCTGACATGACTAGACTGTCTCTTCCCTGTGGAGAGCCTCCGTGATTCTCCGGGGCACATCAGTCCTGAGCTCCTGGACCAGGCTTTCCGGCTTTGGCCTCCTGCCATATCTCTAGTTTTATCTCTTTTCAAAAATGTTTAAAGGGACTAGAAAAGATCAGTTTGTTGTTGTTTTTAAATACATTTTTATTGATTTGTGAGAGAGAGAGAGAGAGAGAAAGAGAAAGAGAAAGAAACATTGATCTGTTGCTTCCTCACGCCCCCTATTGGGGATTGAGCTTAAAACCAGGGCATGTTCCCTGACCAGGAATTGAACCGGTTACCCCCTGGTGCATGGGACTGTGCTTAACCAAATGAGTCACCCTTTATTCTCTTATAACATCTCGGTTTTGCTTCCCACTGTGTTCTGAGCAGGTAACCGGGCACACAAAAAGTGTCCAATAAATATTTGTGGGATGAATGAATGAAAGAATGACTTAAAAGCAGTCTTCTTGTCTTTGGGAAATTGTCACACTCTTGGGACAATTCAGGGAAGACTATATAGAACTTAAATGTATCTGGGTAACGAGGGTAAAGAAAAAGTCATTGTGTGAAGGAGAAATGGAAGTTTTTTAAACGACAGTGTTTTTGCAGTCATGCTGTATGGCAGTGGCTTAAACACACACACACACGTAGGGATCCTCCCTAGACCTGCTCAGCCGCAGCCTTGGTACACTCGCTGTGCGAGTTCTTTGCCAAATTAGCCTCGTTTAGCTTTATACCTGTGCCTGTTCTCAGCCCCACCCCTCCCGCCACCTCCAGTCCTTGGGCAATCACTTCTCTTTTTGTGAGCTTCGTCTTCCCCCGTTACACTGCGGGTCTGGTCATACCTTCCTCCTCTCCGTCAGAGCGTCCGTCCGTGTGGAGGTTAAATGAGATGACAGTGCAGCTCAGAGGTGCCCGTGCCACAGAGGCGACTGCACGAAATCACACGTTGGTGCCAGGAACTCAGAACCTGGTGCTCAGCTCTGTAAGTTTTCCTTAGAGATGCTGCTTCACTGCCTTCCTGCTTGTATAATTTCCTACAACAGTCTGTCTTCCTCATCTTTGTTTCTCGATAAAATGTCCACATTTTCAGGCTGCTGTAAGATTTCCTCTTGCACTGATTGGGAACAAATTTATTTTGATGTGCCTTTGTGTACAGTAATTTTCTCCATGTTTCTGGTGCTTGGGGGTCAGTGAGCTGCTTTTTGATCTGTGGGTTGATAGAGTTCCTCAGATTCGGGGAACTTTTGGTCATTATTTTTACATACTTGTTTCTGTTCTTTCCCCATGTCCTCTCTTTGGAGGACTCCTGTTCCACGCGTGTTAGACCGTGTGGAGTCGTCCCACAGCACACCACGCTGTTCCTTTCTCAGTGTGCTCGTTTTGGGAGGTTTTATGCTGTACTAACTTACTGATCTGCAGTGATTCATCTGCCATTAATCTTGTTCAGTGTCATTTTTCATCTTACACATCATAGCTGTCTTTATTGTTCAATTTCTTTTTTGTATTTTCTATCTCTCTGCTTACGATTTTGAACATGTGGAAGTCTGTTTTAATGACCTTGTCCACTAATTTTAATTCTCTTTCAGTTCTGAATTGGTTTGGATTGATAATATCTTCTCAACATGGGTCATATTTTCCTGCTTCTTTTATAGATTTCTCTTTTTTTTATGAGAGAGAGAGAGACAGACATCAGTTGGTTTTCTCCCGCATGGACCCTGATCGGGGATAGAACCACAACCCTGTGGTGCGCTGGACGACCCTTCAACTAATGAAGTCACCGCCAGAGCAGCACTGTACATTGTACATTGCTGGATTCTGAATTGTTCATTCTTATAAATACTTTCGAGCTTTGTTCTGTTACATTAGCAATAGGACTTTAAAATGTTTCACTGTGTTGGAGATGGTGAATGGCAACATTCAAAACAATTTTTTTTTTAACGAACTCCTAGCCTCCTTGATAACCTAGTCCCTGACAAACACACCTCTTCCTGCCAGTCCTGCGTGCTGTTTGTTTCACTCCCCCTGCGTTGGCAGGTTACCTTGGCAAGTAGAAGGGATGTCCTTTTAGAATTTCCTGTCTTCTGAGATTTTAAAAACGGAATCTAAGATTTGGTTCATAGCAAATTAAATATACGAATATATCTTTAGCTTCTCAGTACCTACTAGCTATCACATGGGTCCTTAACGTAGTTAAGAATCTTAACATAGCACAATATTAAACTTTAACAGGACTGTTTAATAGTTAATGCTTATTCTGACCTTTACATGCAGGAAACTTGAGTTGGAAGGAATGGAGGGGAACAAGTTTAAGTCTTTGCCTTTGAGCGTTATTTATTTCAGAAGCACCTTTTTAAACAGTTGTTGTGACCAGTTTTAAAATGGCTTTTTATACCTGTGAACTGAAAAGTGCTGAGCATATTTTGACAAGGCTGCATATGAGTTTATTCTACATTGGAAAGAATGGCATTTAAACAGGAGGACTAGAGTCCATAGGACAGGTATCTTAACTTTTGGCTGAACAGAATCTTGAGACTCAACTCTGCCAGGAGAAAATGACAACAGTAATTTCAAAAAATATTATTTCCCAAGCATATTTTCTATTCTGCAGATTCAGATTTTTTAAAAACTTGTATCTCAATTCCATCTCTTCCTAAGTATTTACTGCACATCTAGTGTCTGCTGGGTACTATTGTAGGCACAATGGACAGAGCACATGCCAGGGTTGGGGCTCTAATCTCCAGTAAGGGCCGTGCAGGAGGCAGCCAATCAATGATTCTCCTTCATCATTGATGTTTCTATATCTTTCTCCCTCTCCCTTCCTCTCTGAAATTAATAAAAAAAAAAATATATAAAAATAATGAAGTTCTGATACATGCTACACATGGATGAACTTGGAAAATGTAGTGCTGATTTAAAGAAGCCAGAAAAAGAGGCTGGAAGTGGGGGAGAGGGGGAAGAATGGGAATATGTTTGGGGTTTCTTTTTGCCATCGGAAATGTTATAAAATTGGATTGTGATGATGGTTGCATATCTCTGAATATATTAAAGGCCACTGAATTGTACACTTTAAAATGGGTTAATCCTATATTAAAAGCCTAATATGCTAAGTGTCTGATCATCCAGTTGGCCATTCAACCAGTCAAAGTGTAATATGCTAATAATATGGTAAGACTGCTCAACCGCTCCCTATGATGTGCACTGATCACTAGGGGGCAGACAGTTAACTGGTCGACCAGTCACTATGATGTGCACTGACCACAAGGGGGCGGATGCTCCAACCAGTAGGTTAGCTTGCTGCTTCGGTCCAGCTGATTGGGACAGAGCAAGACGGGCTAGATATGCCCTGGAGCCCTCCCACAGTCTCTCCCCGTCTGGCCATCCTTCCTTGTCCCTCCCTACCCCCCATAGTGCATCAGTGGGGTCCCTTTGCCTGGCCTGCGCCCTCTTGCAATCCTCAAGGGATGCCAGCCAGTTTTGGCCTGATCCCACAGGCCAGGCCGAGGGACCCCACTGGTGCACAAATTTGTGCCCTGGGCCTCTAGTTTTGCGATAAGTGAACATGTATCAGTAAAACTATAAAGATGCAAATACATTAGGAGTGCTTGTCTCACTAAACTGAGTCATTGTCAGCTGTTGGTGTAGTGCTGTGTATTAGGGATACAGTGTCAGGATGCAAGTCCAATTTGCTGCTCAAAATATGTGGTCTTGATTAAGTTGGTGGAATTCCCTGAACTCATTTTTCTCATCTCGAAGCAGCAGTAGTGATGATGATAATCTTGTCTAACTGCTCGTGGTGGTGGGCCACGGTGAGACATCTTTTGAACGTGTGTGGTACACAGGCTGGTTTCAATGTGCATGTTGCTTTCCTTCCTTCCAGTGTATAGACGAGTGGGTGTTTGATGGATTGCTTAGGAAAGCTGGGGATTGCTTCAGGGTAGTGTTGCTTTTCTGTTTTTAGCCAAGTGATGAGGGTATATATATTTTCTTGGTCTCTAGTTGATGTGTGACAATAATAGCATTTTAAGAGACTTACTAATTCATTGAACGTACTCAGAGGCCCCCAGTGAGTCAGGTGTTGTCCTGAGCAGTGGACAATCAAAGATGCAGAACAGGGGTCTCTCCAGATCAGATAGAGGACCATCCTGAGGATGACTGCAGGAGCTCCTGGCAGGGCTTCCCTCTAGGGACAGATAGAGCTGTTCAGGTCGTTAAGTTACTTCATACCACTCACCACAATTACTTTCCTCCTATTTCATAAAAATCAAACTAACAGTTCTCCTTTAAAGTATATTTTAATTTTTCTTGGAGGATCTTTCCCATTTTGATTACTTCATAATGCACTAGGGAGAAGTAGAATTCTCCGGAAAATAGTGCAGACTGCTGACTACAACGATGGAAAGTTGCCAGTACTTTGTCGTAGATTGAGGTATTTGTATGTTATTTCAGCTCTTGAGGCCATTGACCCCAGATTTCACTGTGCTGTGAAAAAAACTAACATTTTTATTCTCAGTAAAATTAAGGCTGCATAGCATTTGCAAGAATGGATGCATGAGTTACATCTCTTGTCATGTACATTTTTCCTCCCTGAACGGGCATGTTTTGTGCTTTTAAACTCAGGTGATCAGAACATTTGTAGCTATAATCTAAGCTATTCTAGTGATATGACCATCATTGTTTATGACTAGAATCCTATATAATAAAGAGGTAATATGCAAATTGACCATCACTCCAACACACAAGATGGCCACTCCCATGTGGTCAAAGATGGCCGCCCCCATGTGGACACAAGATGGTCACCACAAGATGGCTGGCAGGGGAGGGCAGTTGGGGATAATCAGGCCAGCAGGGGAGGGGAGTTGGGGGTGACCAGGCTGGCAGGAGAGGGCAGTTGGGGGCAATGAGTCTGGCAGGGGAGCAGGTAGACGTCATTCAGGCTGGCAGGCGGAAGTGGTTAGGGGCAGTCAGGCAGGTGAACGGTTGGGAGCCAGCAGTTCTGGATTGTGAGAGGGATGTCCGACTGCCCGTTTAGGTCTGATCCTGGTGGAGAGAAGTCCCAGATTGGAGAGGGTACAGACTGGACTGTGGGACCCCCTCCCCTGACCCTGTGCACAAGTTTCGTGCACCGGGCTTCTAGTTTATAAATATTAAGACAGAGTGAGTGTGATTGCTAAATGGTTTGGGGTTCTTTTTCTAACTTCCTGAAGAAGGTTGTTTATTCTTTTATTAAATGTGTTTAAGGCTTTACATTTCTCTGAAAGTAGCTACTTACTGAACTCAACGGTTTTTACTAGTAAGTATAACTTTTTCATTATGAAAGTATATTTAATGTTTACAGTAGTTTTTTTGGCACAAAAGTTATTTAAAAGTGTGCTTTTAAATTTCCAGATGTATGTTTCCTTTTAACCATGAGGGTATGTCTTTATTGGAGAGAGAGAGAGATGGAGGGAGAGAAATGTGAGAGACCCATACTCGCCCTTGACCCCACCCTGACTGGGAATTGAATCTGCCCCACCTTTCGGTGTTCAGGAGGATGCTCCAACTAAGCCACCCCACATGTAGGGTTTAAAAAAGAATATATTTGTTATTGATTTAATTGTGTTGTGACCAGAGAAATAGTTGTATGCTACTGATTCTCTGGAATTGGTTGAGATTTTATTTCCATCAGATATGAGGTGCATGATTACAAAAGTTCCTTGTATCTAGAGAAAAATATGTATTCCTTAAATTAATTGTTTTGAAAAGCAGGGAGGTGCACGTGTCTGTTAATGATCTAACTTATTAATTATATTGTCATTTTTTCCTTACTAATTGTTGAACTGCTTTGCCTGTTAAGCAGTATTTTAATCTCCCAGGATGATGGTAGATTTGTCAGTTTCTCTCTGCGTTCTAGCAGTTTTCACTTTCTATGTTGATACCATTTTATTAGGCATATATATTTTTCATCTTTTTGTTAACTTCTTGTCCTTATGTAGTCGCTTTTTCATGCTAAAGAAATGCTTTTATTTCCCATGGTCTTTTAATTTCACGTTGATATAGAACTCCAGCTTTTTTGGTTGGTGTTTATTGATGACCTGTTTTCATCTATTTATTTTCAAACAATGTGTTCTGTTCTTATGCGATGTGCACAGAGGCTGCAGCAGCGCGTTGCTACAAACGTGATGCTTTCAGACAGCAGGGGCGGTTCTCTCCAGTCTGGAGGCCAGCAGTCCACGAGCAGCATCAGTGCGTCCAAATCGAGGTGTTGGCAGGGATGTGCTTCCTCTGGAGGTTCGAGAGCAGAGTCCGTTCTTGCCTCTCCGGCTTCTTTCGGCCGCCGGCGCTCTGAGGCTGTGGCTGCCCACTCCGGTTTCTCTCCCTTGTCACGTTGCCTGCTCTCTTACAGCTGTGCAGGTGGCAGAGGGCGAGGCGCTCTGCCTTCTTCCTATGGGCATTGGTGGTTGCTTTTGGGGTCTGTCTAGTCTTCCAGGATGATCCCACCGTCCTCAGCGTCTCGGCCATGACAAGCACAGCGCAGGCTCCAGGGTTAGGGCTGATGCGTGGTGATCGTTATTCAGCCTGCTGCCGTGGGGGAATGTCCGTCTCCTAACCGGCAGTGGAGTACACTTACATTTATTGTGGTTTCTAATACCTTGCATTTTGTTTTTTATTTGTCATTTCCCCCCTCCATGCTTGCCTTTTTAAACAACCAAGTTATTTTGTTTTTCTTTATGTATTCCTCTCTTTTGGTTTGGGAAGTATATGTTCTTTGCATAGTTAGCCTTAATATTTTACCATGCATATGTAGCAAAGCCTGAAATTAATATCCACATATTATATTCCTGTACCAGACAAAACAAGGACATTAAAATACTTTAATTCCAATTAAACTCAGTGATCAAGTTACGTGCTAGGTTGTTAATATGTTTGTCTAGCGTGTTTTTAACCACATAAATTGGATGTCATCCTATATAATCCTATGTAATAATAAAAAAGAGCTAATATGCTAATTAGACCAGATGGCAGAATGACCTTTTGAAATAACCAGTGAGTGTGGGGCGAGGGCTCCGAGGCAGCTGGGGCTGTGGGGCCTAGCTTTGCATGAATTTTGTGCACCGGGCCTCTAGTTATCACTGTAGTCCCCAAAAACATTCTTTAGATTTACTTCCCATTTAGCAATTTCTTTTTTCTTTTCTTTTTTTAAAATATTTTTATTGATTTCAGAGAGGAAGGGAGAGAGAGAGAGAAAAAAAGAAATAGAAACATCAGTGATGAGAAAGAATCATTGACTGGCTGTCTCCTGCATGCCCCACACTGGGGATAAAGCCTGCAATCCGGGCATGTGTCCTGAACTGGAATTGAACCCTGGATCTTTCAGTCCGCAGGTCCACACTCTATCCACTGAGCCAAACCACCTAGGGCTAGACCAGCACATTTATGAACCAGTTAGCATTGAGAGGCTAGTGGCATTTTGATGAGGATCCAAGCCAGATTCTTTCTGAACCATTGTTACAGACAGATTTTGGAACTAGAAACAGGATAGGGTGCATTAAAGTTCACTTCTATGAAACACGAGGTTAGTTGGCTTATCTTTATGTGCCTCACCCAGTTGTTTTCAAAACCACACCCATGTCTGTGTCAGCAAGTTTCACTAGACTATTGGTTTAGGAATTGAATTAAAATGAGAAATCTCATAATTAGTGTTGCATGTATTGATACAGTTAGAACACTGGAGTTTTACTTAAAATATGAAAAGGTAAAATACTAGTAAGATGAACTTACAATTGAATATCATTTTTAACTGAAAGTTATTTTAACTTTTAATTGGTTAAACAATGTTTTTAAAATTTTTGGAATGAATTTCATAGCATCTTTTATGTTCTTATCAGATAATTAAACTATTTATTTAGAGGGTATCCATTATATGTCAGATACGGTGGTAGATATTTTACATTTATTAGTTCTAACTAGAGGCTGAGTGCACGAATTTGTGCACAGGTGGGGTCCCTTGGTCCGGCTGGCGATTGGGGCCGATGGGGGCCGCCTCACTCAGTCCCAATTGGGGCCAATTGGAGCCGGCTGGCCGGCTGGGGGTAGGGATCATAGGAGGTTGACTGAGGGAGTGCGCAGACCACCAGGGGCAGCTCCTGAGTTGAGTGTCTGCCCCTGGTTGTCAATGCGCATCCTAGCAAACAGTTGGCTTGTCATTCGGTCATTACAGTCGCTTAGGCTTTTTTATACACAAAACATATATATATATGTATTATATATATATATGATATGTATATATTTTCATTTTCATGTACTAAAATATATATATTTATATATATAGCTTGTACAATCTTGGAAGACATGATTTGAATGTACTTTATTACAAATGAGGAAGGAGCCCTTACTGGTTTGGCTCAGTGGATAGAGCGTCGGCCTGCGGACTGAAAGGTCCCAGGTTCAATTCCAGTCAAGGGCATGTGTTTGGTTGCGGGCACATCCCCAGTAGTGGGTGCTGCCGGTGCAAAGTTGAAACATCCTGGTGGGGAGTGAGGAAACATGTCTCTGTGTCTCCGAGAGAACTGGTGATGAGGTAGCTGGAAAGTATCACTCACCAAAATAAGTTCCAGATGGGCTGAGGAGAAACGTTTAAAACTCTGGAGATTGTGGAGAAATAGCAAACTAAAATGTGGGTCAGAGATAGTGTCTTAAAACCTTCTTGCTGCATTTTATTAGCCATGTGCTTGTGAAAGAATGATAACGTTTTCTTTAGGAGCAAAGCCCAAAGGAAGGGGTTTGCAGACCTAAAAATGCAAAATGTCCAACTATTTGCTCATTAAAAATAAAATTATAGCATGCCAAATAAAAGGTCAATACGCATACTATTTCTTTCAACTTTGTTGGAATAAATACATCAAGATTTCAATAAAGAGGTAGACGGACAAAGAAATTAATTGACTCTATGGGAAATTTCAGGTGTAAATGTACATGAAAAGCATTCATTTTCATCTGCTACTCAGAGACATACCAGATAAAGTAGCCACTCTGGCCCACCAAAGTGGGAAAGTTTAGTAATGTCTCTACTTCCTTTTCAGAGTATGTGAGTCAAAGAGGAAGTGAAATTTCATATTAATCCTATAACCCGTTTTGGAGTTCCTTTCATTGTACATTTCGTCAGGTCCACTCTGTAAACAGTTACTTAAAGATGTCCTATCCTGCTGTTTCACTCAGCAGCTGCCCTTTGAGCTCCCACTGTTGGCAAGGCCCTGCCACTAAGACTTTGTAAACAGGTCCCGTTTTCTGGGATGTTTCTTTCATTTGTGGTGTTGCAGTTGTTTGAGTCACGTTTTTATTGGCTTGTTTAAAATGTGTGGTAGTTTTTGAGAAGCGTCCCGAACGGCTTTGTGGAAATCATTTGAAGTATGGCATGCTCTTGGGACCTGGTTAGAATCGCGTCCTCTGAGTAAATGAGGTGTTAATACTCCTTTGAGCCTGGGGGTTAAACTTGACTAGATGGATCACTTCTATCCTGTGTGACCCTGAGAAGGTCAGGCTGCAAGGTCAGGGTCCAAGCTTTTTCTCAACTCACAGTGTGACACAGTTGGGAAAGAATGACCTATTCACTCATTTCCAGGCGGGTGGAGGTCGGGTTGAAGTGCCGGGTTACTTGGTGAGTGTTCAGTGACGGATGGGGTAGGCGTCCTCTTTGCTCCGCCTCCTCTGGGCTTTAGACTCGCTCCTTTTGGGCGCCCTGTGTCTGGGGGATTTCTCCCCTTTTCCAGTGACCAGTCACCCCTCAGTGTGTTGGGGTAAAACAAGCTGTTCAAAGAACGTGAAGCTTTTCTACTGTCCCCAAGTTTTTTCCCCCAAATTGAAAAGATTTTACTTCTAAAAATCTAATCTATACCCTCATAATTTTAAGGTTTTTAAAGTCTGCATATACAGATGTTATACTTCTAGTTTTTCGTCATTTTGTTTTCATTTGCAAACAAAAGGGGTGTGCAAAAATTATAGGGTTTCCCTCAACCCCCAAGTTTGTACTTGTTAAGAAATGGGGTTTATATATGGGAGTTATTGACATTCATTTAGATAAGTAAAGTAACTCTAGGGAATTTCAACTACCAAAGATTAATTTATTCATTAGTGTTAAGTATGTTTTACTATATTATAGGTGTTCCTTTTTTTTTAATGTATTTTTATTGATTTCAGAGAAGGAAGAGGGAGAGAGAGAGAAGCGTCAATGATGAGAGAGAATCATGGATTGGCTGCCCCCTGCATGCCCCACATTGAGGATTGCCTGCAACCTGGGGATGTGCCCAACCAGGAATTGAACCATGACCTCTTGGCTCATAGGTCGATGCTCAACCGCTAAGACAGGCTCCATTGATTTTTTTAAAGAGCGTGGAAGAGAGGAAGGGAGGGAGGAAAATAGGGAAGAGAGAGAGAGAGAGAGAGAGAGAGAGAGAGAGAAATGGATGTGAAAGAGATATGGATTGGTTGCTTCCTGCATGCACCATGACTGGAGCCCAAGGAAAGCTGCAATCCGGGTACATGCCCTTGACTGGGCATCGAACTCTCACTTTCAGTGTGTGGGCTGACACTCTAACCCAGTGGTCGGCAAACTGCGGTTCGCAAGCTTCATGCGGCTCTTTGGCCCCTTGAGTGTGGCTCTTCTACAAAAATATCACGTGCAGGCGCACGTGTACAGTGTGATTGAAACTTCGTGGCCCATGCGCAGAAGTCGATTTTGGGCTCTCAAAAGAAATTTCAATCATTGTACTGTTGATATTTGGCTCTGTTGACTAATGAGGTTGCTGACCACTGCCCTGCCCACTTAGCAACACCAGCCAGTGCTGTAGTCCAGGTTTTTGAAAGCCAGCGGGAGGAGTTGCCAGTACACTGGCAAGCTTATGCTAGCCAGGGAGTAGGACTTTGTGTTGAGCATATCATGCCCACTCCTCTTGTAAGACAGGTCTTATTATTGTTCCTTCTGCCAGTGAAGTACTGTGACCCTGCCCGGGGCACATTTCTCCTAAGCATTTGGGCTTGAGTTTGAACTCTGATGAGCACAAAACCTTCCTTCCCACTTATTCTCACCACTTTGGGGCAGTTGTAGTACCTGAGAGTCACCCTCACCCACGCGTGTACTGACCCACCTGCCGGCCTCACCTTGATTTCAGGCAGATGAGAGGTGGGGAGAGAGCCATTGCACCCACTCAGAAACGGCCTGTTCTACTTCAGCCCTCAGGTACCGGGCTGCAGAGTGAAGGAGAAGTTGGCAGAAGCCCGTCTCGCCATGCTGACTTCTGTCTTTGCTGTGTCCACCTCATTACATGGCTGCAATCATTTCCGTCTGTGCTATCTGAACGACTTGAGTATGGCTGCATTTACTCAGGAGGTTATTTATATGATTGCGTGCTTCATCCCACTGCTTCGTAACTATGAAAACGTGCCCCGAGGTAGATCCGTGAGTGTTTTGGGGAAACACTCCCACCTGAGGCTGGTGTTGTTAAACAGAGCCCTAATGTGTCCACTGGAGCCCATTACTTAGTTTCCTGCCCTCACGTGCGTGTGCTCAGCCTGTGCTTCCGGTCCTCCTGCAGACGGACGGCTTCTCGGTGAGCACTGGTACCGTAGTGGTGGGGCCTAGAAGTGTCTCTTGCTTTTCTTACTTCCCTACCCCTGGGAACTGTGCTGCTTGAGTCTCCAAGTCTAGCCCATTAGAGACAGATAAGCTACCTCTGCTTTGTCCACCAGCTCTGGGAACTGACGTAATTCTCAGAAACATAAAACCCAGGTGACTCACAGCACAAACCCCGTCTGATCCCCAGCCCGTCCGTTGTCGGTTTGAGCCGGACATGGGGCTGCTTCGTGAGCTGCTCCTCCCGGGCCCCTCGGTCGGACGTCAGCGGGGATTGAATGAAGAGCGAGGCTTTTCGGAAGCCAATGCCTCTGGCTCCAAGTTAGCACTGCGGGCCCGGGCTGGTGGACCCGTACCGACCTGTGCCTTTGTGTCCACTTATTGGGGCCTGTTCGGTGTGAGTCCTGTGAGCGCAGGAGTGAATGAGGCAGACACTTTCTGTGGGAGGGGACAGCAATGAGTTTTTGCCGGTAACCCCAGTCATAACACTGGCGTGCTTCCTGTGGGTCAGACACCATGCCAGGCATGTTACATGCCTTCACCCTGTGCGGCGGTCCTGTGCTAACCTGTCACTTCAGTGTGGGAGCTGAGACCAGAGCAGGAGCCGGGCTCCATTGCTTTTCTTCTGACTGGTGATTCCAGAGGGCTTCGAGTTGGGTACTCGAATTGGGGAGTCAGGAAACCAGTCTCAACATCTGGAGGTGAGATTTGAGCTGCCCCCTGGCTGACAGGAATCAGGCCTCGGGCTTCTGGGCAGAGCAGAGGCGGGAGGGAGTGGGGAGTGTCGGACAGAAGAGGCTGGTGTGGCTGGACTCGGAACGGCAGCTGCAGGCCACCCTGGGAGGCCCAGCTGGCGGTGGTCAAGATTTCAGATGGATCCTGGGGCCTGGGGAGCCCCTGAGGGCACCAGGCAGGGTGGGCACGGTGTGATGACCTTAGGGTGGAGAAAGCTTAGGAGCAGAAACAGGTTTACCAGACCTGGGAGAATTGAGAGTTCTGTTTCCCACGCATGAGGTTTGAGTGAACCTCTTTGTATCTCCGTTTGCTTATTTACCAAACTGTAGATGAAATTAAATGTGTCAGGGCTTAAAGAAAACCATGACAGACAGACCAGTCTTATCCCCTTTCCTGCTCCCAAACAGCAAACGCCAGTCCTCTCCGCAGCCTTAGCTCTCGCTGCTCTCTGCCTGGCCCCTCACCTCTGTGATGCCACTTCTTCCAGCCCGAGCCACCTCCTGCTGCCGCTGGCCTCCCCCCTCCCTGTCCTTCCAGCCCGAACCCACAGTACTGGGCGCCCTCTAACTCTCTGTGATCCACTTACTCTCATTTACGCCAGGCCCCTCTGCTGGAATGTAAATTCCCTGAAGGCGGAAACGTGGTTTGCACCGGATGTTTCCTAAGCTTCCCTTTAGGTCTCAGGACGTCTTTGCTGGGTAAACGGACGCTCTAGCCACTGAGCTGCCTGCAGAGCTCGCTGTCTTTTCTGAGTGGGACTTGCCGGGCCAGTGATGGCCAGAGATGGGATGGAGCGGGATTTACGGGCAGGTGCCGTGTGCCAGGCAGCCTGAGGTCAGACCTAGCAACCCCATTACTGCTTTGCTCCTCCGTTTCCTTATCAGCAGAAAAAAGTGAGTTCATACGTGCAGAAATGAGTTTCCAATCAGTACTTACCACACAGTAAACAGTGCTGTCTTAAAGGGGATTTTTGAGCCATTTCATCTATTAAAGAACATCTGGACAGACGGGAATAGAACTAATCTGATCAGAGGAATTAAAGGCTCTGACTGAGCTCAGTGTCCCAAGCAGGACTGCTTGGTCAGCCCGAAGCTGTGCAGAGGAGCCTAACCATAGAGGGCGTCTGTCCTGCAAAAGTGGGGAGCTGGCCCGCACGTGGCAGAGGGTTCTGACTCGGGGTAGTGGGCTCCCTTTTATCTAGGAGGAGGATCCCATGCTGGGCTTCCTGCCGGTGGAAAAGGGGTTTGGTTCCCTCTCATTGACGGGCGCAGCACCCCTTCTAGGATTGTGGGTTGCTGAGAGTGCGTGATGGATTTCTGGCCTGGCATCCCAGTCTCCTCTCTTCCCCTCCCGAGGCGCCAGACGGGGTGTGGCGGTCCGCAGCACTGCTCCAGCCCTTTGCCAGGCTTGGCTGGAGGGTCGGCTCCTCCAAGCCTGATTCAAGTCTTGCCACTCCTCAGGGAAAGACAAATACCATATGCTTTCACTTACATGTGAAACCTAAAACCAAATAAATGAACAAACACAGAAACTAACAGATACAGAGAACTGGTGATTGCCAGGGGAGGGGTGTGATGGGCTGGAAAAGGTGAAGGATTAAGAGGTACAAACAGTCACTGGGATATAAAGTGCAGCCTAAGGCAGTGGTCTACAAACTCATTAGTCAGCAGAGCCAAATATCCACAGCACAACGATTGAAATTTCTTTGGAGAGCCACATTTTTAAACTTCTTCTAGCGCCACTTCTTCAAAATAGACTCACCCAGGCCGTGGTATTTTGTAGAAGAGTCACACTTAAGGGGCCAAAGAGCCACATGTGGCTCTCGAGCCGCAGTTTGCGGACCATGGGCCTAGGGAATATAGTCAATATTGTAATAACTATGGTGCCAGATGGGTACTGCTTAGCTCTAAAAGCATCTCTCTCTCTTTAATTATCTATCTATCTATCTCTCTCTCTATCATCTATATTAATTGGTTTCAGAGAGGAAGGGACGGGGAGAGAGAGAGAGAAACATCCATGAGAACCCTGCTGGGATCAAGCCCGCAGCCTGGGAAGTGAAGCGTGAAGTGTGGTCTCCTGGTTCACAGGTCGCCACTCAGCCACTGAGCCACGCTGGCCAGGCTCTGACAGCATTTCTTGCCCTGGCTGGAGTGACTCGGGTTGAGCACTGTCCATGTTGTGAGAGGCCCCTGGTTGGAGTTCCGGTTAGGGTACATTCCTAGATCGTGGTTTGATCCCCAGTCAGAACCTGTGGGAGGGAACCTGTCAGTTTCTCACGTCAATGTTTCTCTCGCTCTCCCTCTCCCTCTCTCTAAGACCAATAAAAACATTCTAAAATAAGTAAAAGCATCTCTCTGTGAAGCTTTGTGGACAGCCCTCTATTAGTTTCTGGGGCTGCTGTGACACAGTACAGCAAAACCTTGAAATAATAGATTAATTCGGGTGAGAGGCTTTCTAACCCCTAAAGCTGAAAGTCTGTGATATAAAGCTGACAGTCCGAGTGGGGTTGTTAAAACTATGGACAGATTGCCCTGTTTGGTGTGCTCAGTGGTTAGAGCGTGGTCCCCATGCACCCAAGTGTTGCAGAGCTGATTTAGGTCAAGGACATGTGCCTGGGTTGCAGGTTTGTCCCTGCCCCCTGTCAGGGCATGTGCAGGAGGCAACCATGGGCTGTGTCTCTGTCTTATCAATGTTCTCTGCCCCCCCATCCCACTTTCTCTAAAAATCAGTGGGAAAAAATCCTTGGATGAGGATCGACAAAAAAAAAACCCTAAAAAAAAACTGAATTAATAACAAAATATAACTTGTTAATTTAATTATAAGCAATTGTTGGTTAAAATGAACAGGGTGTTAATTTTCATATATGACATGAACCAGAAATGTTGTCCATTAATTCGAGTTGGAAAAATCGAGGGTGTACTGTACTACAAATTGGGGGCAGAAACAGTAGAAACTCGCCCGCCGGTTCTGGAGCCCGGAGTGCAAGAGCCAGGTGTCGGGGTTGGTTCCTTGAGGCCCCGGGAGAGTGTGGGCCGGGCGAGCCCCAGCTGCTGCTGCTGTGCTGGCAGCTTCGGGTTCCCTGGCCTGTGCGCGTCGCCTCAGCCACCTTCACAGGGCGTTCTGCTGTGTTTGCACCTGTGGCCACACATCCCGTGCGAAACGCCTCGTCTTAACTCATCCATCCGCAAAGACTCCAGATGAGGCCCCGTTCTGAGCACGGGGGGTTTGAGCTTCAGCCTCCACGTTTGGAGACACAGTTCCGCCCAGACACCCTCTGTCTGCTCTTTCTGCCCCTCCGCTGCATGTGTTCTCCCGCTGCTGTGTGGCTTTCCGTTGTGGCCCCAAGAGTCTTCGGTGCATTCGATATTCGATTGTATATCCTCGGTCGGTTGGTACACCGCTCCAACCTGAGCCGTACGTCCAGAGCCAACTGTCATTCTTCATTTCTCATCTGACAGCTGGTTTGAGTCGTGACCAGATAAGTCCTTTAACTAGCTGTCGGTGAAGCAGGGAGTGAGGGACATGACTTTGAACCCCCTCTGGCTGGCTGTGGAGAGAGGGCTGGTGGTAGGACCTAGAGGCAGAGGACTTGGTCAGGAGCCTGTGCGCCTCCAGCAGGTGGTGGTGAGTAGCGATCAGAATGGTGGGGCAGGACGGAGGAGGAGGCTGAATGAGGCCGGGCTTGTTGGAGGGGGTTCATCCAGACTTTGGGTTATGTGGGTGTGTGTGTCTGAAAGTATTGTTCCCAGAGATTTCATTGACTTAGGTATTACCACGCTAAGATTTGTGACATCTTAAAATCTTACACAGGTAAAATCATAGCAGTTTCTATGCTTCTTGAGCCAATTTATTTAACTTTAACACAGCTTACTTTCCATGATATAATCTTGTCTGTGTGATAATTATAATATTGATAAGATTATAGAATAGGAAATTTTATACATTTCACTTAAACATGTTATAATCTCATATAGTGAAGAATCTTTAGTTTTATAATATGGTATTGAGATTTTAATATTTATGTTAAATTATATGTGTATTAGACATTGATTGTTTCTATTTTAAAAATTAAGGATCCAGAATTACTATTTTTTTTAACAAAACAAAAAACTGCTTTTAACATTTATTTCCAGATGGATTTCATCTTGTTATTTGGCATGGCACAAAGTAAAACTGTTGCTCTTTGAGGTTTATTAATTAGAATGTTCCTAAGCCAGATATGGAATCTGTTGTTTTTTTCAGATGAAAAAATAAACCTACTCAGATATTAAAAGAACTTCAAAGTGGGGAAAATACCGGGTGGGGCAAATATAGGTGTAGAGTTGTGATTATTCAAAACACATAGTTTATTTTTATATTATTTATTAATTGAATTATTTTCCATACAAACAACTGTAAGCCTACTTTTTGCCTGACCCTGTTTTGAAAACCTGAATCTGGGTTTCTTTCTTCCTTCCTTCCTTTCTTTCTTTCTTTTTCCTCTCTCTCCTTTTCTTTCTGTTACAGTTTGCAATTATTCTGTATTCGTTTTAAGTGTACAACATAGTGGTTAGACAATCATGTACTTTACCGAGTAGTCCCTCCGTATTTCAAGTTCCCACCTGGCCCCCTATGTAGAGAATTGTTTTTATATCTGCATTTTTTTTCATAAAATATACTGGATTAAGTAATAATTTCTTGTAGACCTCTTCCTAGGAAAAATTTGCTATCTTAACACACTCTTAAAATTAAGTTAGTGAAACCTGAAGCCATAATTGACAGAAAACCAAGTATAGGTTTTGTATTTTAAAAATGGAACGGTTTGTTTGTTTACTTATTTATTCATTTATTTTTCTAAAAGAGATCATCAGAGATAACTCTTTTTTTAAATCCTTACCTGATTGATCTCAGAGAGGAAAGGAGAGGAAGAGATAGAAACATCAATGATGAAAGAGAGAAATTGATGGGCTGCCTCCTGCATGCTCCCTATTGGGGATAGAGTCTGCAAACAGGGCATGTGATCTTGACTGGAATCGAACCCGGGACCTGTCAGTCCATAGGCCCACATTCTATCCATTGAGTAAATCAGCTATGGCCCAAGGATTTTTAAAACAAAAATTTAAAAATTGATTTAAGGGAGAGGGGGAGAGGGAGAAAGAGAGCGCAAGAGAAATACATTAATCAATAGCCTCCCAACCGGGGATGGAACCTGCAACCTATCTATATGCTCTGACAGAGAATCAAACCCAAAACCTTTTGGTGTACGGGAAGATGCTCCAATCAACTGAGCACCTGGCCAGGGAATGTTCATTTTTAATTATTGGGCTCAGGATATGTGCATTTTGATTTAAGTTTATAGACTTCCTTATTAAAGGATGAAATCCATGCATAATTGGTTTGCAGTCTGTCTTATCCCATTCACACAGCAATTCGTAATAGAAACAGCATCTCTGCCTTATCTTCCACATGTTGGTTTTACAAAGTTTCTTCTCTTCCATCAGCTCTGGAAACCAGCAAGCAGTTATAGATGCTTCTTAAATGTTCTTAAATGTTCCTATTTACTGATGAAATGTCTTCACTTGGGACTCATTTAACTTCATAGAGAAGTTAGTAAACTGAATGTCCTTTTGTCTTTAAAAAAACTAAAATAGAACATTTTATCATTGGCTCAGGATGTTCAGCTTCACTTACATTTAGAGAAATGTCAGACAGCCATTATTGTTTTGTTCTTGGGTTGTTCTTTAGAGCAAACTGGGGTAAAGTGAACAGTAAACTGAAAATTTAAAGGAAACACTCAGAACAGTACTTTTAAAGACTACCTTGTAGGTCATCAGTTCTTTTATTTTGTGTTGACTTTTAGTCTCCTGCTATCTTCATGTTTTGTCTTTCAGTCTTTGAAATATTGTCACTTTAAGCTTGCTGTTATTCCTATCACATCTTTAGTTTAGAAGGGCAATGTCCAAATTGATTTTTTTCTTAAAACCAAAAGTTTTCTTAAACTGATTCATTGGCTGTTGGTACCACAAACTATTTTTTTTCTTTTTTGGTATGAATAAATTATTCTTTTTTTTTAAATATATTTTATTGATTTTTCACAGAGGGGAAGGGAGAGGGAGAGAAAGTCAGAAACATCGATGAGAGAGAGACATCGATCAGCCACCTCCTGCACACCCCACACTGGAGATGTGCCCGCAAGCAAGGTACATGCCCCTGACCGGAATCGAACCCAGGACCTTTCAGTCCGCAGGCCGACGCTCTATCCACTGAGCCACACTGGTCTTGGCTGAATAAATTATTCTTTACAGCCTAGTGGTCTAAGTTCTGCGGCATTGGTATAACATGGAAGCTCATGAAACTTGCAGAATCTCAGCCCCAGCCAGGTCTCCTGAATCTGAATTTAGGTCTTAATGTGATTCCTAGACGATTTACAGAGCAGGGCCAAAGTAAGTTTAAAGTTGTCCACCTGTCCTAATATATAAAAACCCAGGGTCCCTAACATAAAAAACCACGGGAGGCTCAACCAACCGGAAGTCAGTGCTGGATTGTGTGGCGACCCAGCACTGACTGCCCACTGCTGGGGGCGCTGTGACCCAGCACTGACTGCGAGGGGGCCAAAGTATTTGCTGCTAGTGTGAGTGGAGAGAAACGGTGCACCATAAGGGAAATGAATGACATGATTATAGTCATTAGCGAATGTTGTAGTTCATTCTTAATAACTAGAGGCCCGGTGCACAAAATTCGCAACCTCAGAGGAGTCCCTTAGCCCGGCCTGCACTCTCGCCGTCCGGAAGCCCTGGGAGATGTCCAGCTGACGGGGAGGCAGGAGAGCCTCCCTCCCCGGCCTCCGCGCTCGCCAGCCATGAGCCCAGCTCTTGGCTGAGCGGCGCCGCCCCTGTGGGAGCACACTGACCGCCAGGGGGCAGCTCCTGCATTGAGCGTCTGTCCTGGTCGTCAGTAAGCATCAGAGCCACCAGTCATTCTGCCATGGAGTTGATTTGCATATTAGCCTTTTATTATATAGGATTATGTATAACAGATTGGGCTAGAAATATGCTGGGCACGTATTAGCAGACTTATATTTGTGCCTTTTGGGCACTTTTTAGGTTTATTCACAAAGTAGGGCATGTTGACATTTTCGGTTCCTTCTATGGAACCAAAGAGGGGATGCTGAAGTGGGTCATTTCTTATTGTGTGCATAGACGTGTGAACAGCTTCTCCCTTACTGATGTATTTAGGGAATTTTTTGAAAAATCACTACTGAAGCTTTTTTAGAAAAATAACATAAATCAGATTTCTCCAGAAAAGAACGGTTGTGGGACCATGTCCTGACTTTAAACTGTGTCGTCACCTTTTTCCTGTCTGTCCTTCAGGTTGTGAGAACAGAGTAGCTTTGTTAGGTTTTGTTGTCTGCTGACGAGCAACGGCAAGGCCGAGAGCTGCCACTGGCCGGGGCAGGGTGAGATGGCTGCCCTGCCAGCCACAAAGAAGCCTCCTACGTCATGCTCCAGGGTCAGGCTGTCGCAGGCCTCACGCCGCAGCTGTGCGTGTCAGGCCGGGGGCTCATGTGGAACGCTGTCGCACGCGGACTCCGAAACAGTACTGCCTTTCACTTTTATTCTGTAGGAACCTCGGACGATCCGACAATGAATGGTGACACCCAGGCTGCCGTGGTGACCTCACCACCCCCGACCACCGCCCCGCACAAAGAGCGGTACTTCGACAGGGTGGATGAGAATAATCCGGAATACCTGCGGGAGCGGAACATGGCCCCGGACCTGCGCCAGGACTTCAACATGATGGAGCAGAAGAAGAGAGTGTCCATGATCCTGCAGAGCCCCGTAAGAGCAGCTTCTCCTCCGAGTGTCCTCCTCCTCCTCCAGGCTCCCTGACGCGCGGCGGTGGGTCACGGTTGTCTGACACGGAGTCAGTGCTCTGTGTGCAGTATGTGTTGCTGTGACAGAATTCCATGCAGTTCCAGTTGTCAGGCAGTCGGGAAAGTCTTCAGTGTCATAAAGGGCAGCAGGTGTGGTTTCTCCTCTTCCCTCCCGCTGCTGCTCAGAGTCTTCATCGGCACCTTTTACACATGCTGGTCCCGCCGCAGTACCTGGTGGGGTGCCGGGCACAGGGTAGGCCTCGGCAGTGCCCGATGTACTGATTGGTCAGCTTCTGAACGACAGTCACCCCTACCAGAGTGTCTTCTGTTTGCGTCTCTAGGTCCAGGAGCTGACTCTCTTTCCTCCTGGTGACTGCTGCCCGTGTACTGCATTCTGCTGATCGGTTCTTTCTTCACTATCTTACTATTGTGGATGCCATTGGCAACAGCCATTGAATTTTTATTCATGTTATTATCTCTTAGGTGCTGTTCAAGGAATTGGCCTCTAACTCTTGGTTTGTTTGTTTGGTTGTTGTTACTCACATATTACTGAGGTGTATGTACAGTAAAGCACACAGATCTTAAGTGTCCGGCTTGATGAGTTGTGACATATATGTAACACCTGTAAAAGCACCGGGATGGAGTCTAAACTTTGCATTCTAGTTGGAGGTAGACAGTAGGAGCCAGTAGAACAGTTGGAGGTTAGGCTGTGGATGACTTGGATAGGACAGGCCTTTTTTCTTATTTTTAATCTTTATTGTTGGGATATTACAGATGTGTCCCCCCTTGGATCCCCCTCCTCCACCCGGTTCCGTTCTGCCCTCGGCCTTTACCACCCTGGTGTCTGTGTCTGCAGGTGATGCATGCAATCTCCTTGTCCCCTCCCGCTTCCTTCCCTCTGAGATTGGCCAGTCTGTTCCATGTTGCCATGCCTCTGGCTGGTTCTGTTTTATTCATTAGTTTATTTTGTTCGTTGGATTTCTTGTTCATTTATTTTGACATTTAGATTCAGTTGTTGATAGATGTTTATTTATTGCCATTTTATTGTTCATATTTTTAATCTTTTTTCTTCTTCCTCTTCCTCTTCCTCCTCTTCTTCCTCTTCCTCTTCCCTCAAGCCTGTCTGAGGAAGGAAGGTGAATCTGAACTCTGATCCAGGGGAAGGAGCTGGCTGCTGTGCAGGGGGCGTGGGGAGGAGCATTCCAGGTTGAGGGAGGGGCAGACGTGCACTCCCAGGACCTGGGCGTTGGTGGGCTCCAGTGTGTGTGAGCAGAGGAGGGACTGGGAGGGAGGTGCAGCGGGTTGGAGAGGGAGGAGGGAGCAGGTCCTGGAAGGCTGGGGAAGCGCAGGTCAGG
>PVJN01035412.1:0-22134 GCA_004026805.1 Lasiurus borealis
GCTTCACAGATAAGAAAAAGCTAAAGGAGTTCATCAACTCCAAACCAGTATTATATGAAATGCTGAAAGGTACTCTTTAAGAAGAGGAAGAAGAAAAAGGTAAAAGATAAAAAATTATGAACAACAAATACATATCTATCAACAAGTGAATCTAAAAATTAAGTGAATTAAAAATTTGATCAACAGAATAAACTGGTGAGTATAATAGAATCAGGAACACAGAAAGAGAGTGGACTGATAATTCTCAGGGGGAAAGGTGTGAGGAGTGCACAGGGAGAGACTGGACAAAAATCATACACCTATGGATGAGATCAATGGGAGGGAGGTAAGGGCAGAAGGAACGGTGGGAACTGGGTAGAAGAGTACTATGAGGGGAAAAAAGAGAAACAAATGTAATAATCTCAATAATAAAGAGTTAATTTAAAAAAGCAAATAGAAGGCAAAGAAGGAACTCAGGGGTAAAGACCAAAAATGGCTACAGATAAGTTCCTATCAATAATAACTTTAAGTGTACACGGATTAAATGCTCCAATCAAAAGATATGGGGTAACCGATTGGATAAGAAAACATGATCCATATATCTACTCTCTACAAGAAACACACCTCAGTCAAAGAGATGCACACAGATTGATGGTGAAGGGGTGGAAGATGGTATTTCAGATTAAAGGAAATGAAAAAAAGGTGGTGTTGCAATACTTATATCTGACAAATTATATCTCTAAGTGAAGGACATAATAAGAGATAAAGAAGGCCACTTAATAATACTAAAGGGAACAATCCAACAAGAATAAATAACTCTGGTAAACATATATGCACCCAATATAGAAGCACCTAAATACATTAAAAAAAAAACTCCTGGAGAATATTAAAGGAGAGATTGATAGCAATACAATCATAGTAACAGACTTTAATACTCCCTTGTCATCACTGGACAAATCCTCTAAACAAAAATTTCATCAAAGAAATATCAATTCTAAATGACTCACTAGACCAGATGGAATTAATTGACATCTTCAGAACATTTCACCCCAAAGCCACAGAATACACATTCTTCTCGAGTGCACATGGGTCATTTTCAAAGATAGGTCATATGGTGGCTCACAAGAAAAGTCTCTTCAAATTCAAGAAGATAGAAATCATATCAAGCATTTTCTCAGACCACAATGCCATAAAACTAGAAATCAACTATAATAAAAACAATAGAAAGAAATCAAACACATGGAGACAAAAAAGCATGCTATTAAACAACGACTGGGTAACCAAAGAGATCAAGGAAGAAATAAAAATCATCATGGCAAGATAACAGAATGAAAGAAAATTATAGACCAATATCTCTCATGAATATATATGCCAAAATCCCCAACAAAATTATAGCAAATCAGATCCGGCAGTACATCAGAAAGATCATACACCATGACCAAGTAGAATTCATCCCAGGAATGCAGGGATGGTACAATATCTGCAAATCAATAAACGTGATACATCACATAAACAAATGGAGAGTTAAAAATCACATAGTCATATCAATTGATGGAGAAAAAGCATTTGACAAAATCCAACACACTTTCTTGATAAAAACTCTCAGCAAAGTGGGAATAGAAGGATCATACCTCAACATCATAAAACCATATATGATGAACCCACAGCTAACATCATACTCACTTGTAAAAAACTATAACCATTTTCCTTCAGAACAGGAACAAGACTGGGATGCCCACTCTCATCTCTCCTGTTCGACATAGTACTGGAAGTATTAGCCATTGCAATTAGAGAAAAAGAGGAAATAAAAGACATCCAAATTGGAAAAGAAGAAGTAAAGCTGTCCTTATTTGCAGATGACATGATACTGTACATAAAAAAAAAAAAACAGAAGAACTTCATGCCAAAACTAATTTACTTAATAAATGAATTCGGCAATGGAGCAGGATACAAAGTTAATGCCAAGAAATCTGTGGCATTTCTTTACACTAATAGTGAAATTACATAAAGAAAGACTAAAAAAGCAATCACATTTAGCATCGCACCAAAAAAATTAATATACCTAGGAATAAACTTAACTAAAGAGGTAAAAGACCTATATGTAGAAAACTAAAGGACCCTGAAAAAAGAGGTAGAGGAAGATGTTAACACATGGAGTAGCATACCATGCTCATGGATTGGGAGAATCAACATCATTAAAATGTCCATTCTACCCAAAGCAATCTACAGATTCAATGCACTACCCTTTAAAATACCAACGGCATATTTTACAGACCTAGAAAGAATTCTTCATAGACTCATCTGGAACATAAAAAGGGCACAAATAGCCACAACAATTCTTAGAAAGAAAAATAAAGTAGGTGGGATCTCAATACCAGATTTCAAGCTATACTACAAAGCAACTGTTCTCAAAACAGCCTGGTACTGGCACAAGAACAGACATATAGACCAATGAAATAGAATAGAGAACCGAGATATCCACCCAAATCACTATGCTCACTTAATATTTGACAAAGGAGGCATGAACATTCAATGGAGCCAAGATAGCCTCTTCAATAAATGGTGTTGGGAAAATTGGGCAGATACATGCAAAAAAATGAAACTGGACCACCAACGTATACCAACTACAAAAATAAACTCAAAATGGATACAGTACCTAAACATTGAAGGGAAATCATAAAAATATTAGAGGAATCCACAGGCAGCCCTATCTCAGACATATGTCTAAAGAACTTCTTCACTGATACTGCTCCAAAGGCAGTGGAAGCTAAAGAAAAATAAACAAATGGGACTACATCCAAATAAAAAGCTTTTGCACAAGAAATCATCAACAAAACAACAAGAAAGACCACTGTATGGGAGAACATATTTGCAAATGTTATCACTGATAAAGGTTTAATCTTCAAAATCTACAGCCAACTTATACAACTTAATAAAAGGAAGATAAACGATCCAATAAAAAAATGGGCAACGGACCTAAATAGAACCTTTTCAAAAGATATCATAAGGAAGACCAAGAGGCACATAAAACATGTTCAAAGTCACTAATTATCCGAGAGATGCAAATCAAAACGACAATGTAATGACATCTTACACCTGTCAGAAAGCAATCATCCACAAATCAACAAACTACAAGTCTTGGTGAGGATGGGGAGAAAAAGGAACCCTTGTGCATTGTTGGTGGGAATGCAGACTGGTGCAGCCACTGTGAAGAACACTATGGAGTTTCCTCAAATTACTAAAAATGGATCTCCCTTTTGACACATCAATCCCACTCTTAGGAATTTATCCTAAGAAATTACAAACACCGATCAGATAGGATTTATGCACCCCTATGTTCATAGCAGCACAATTTACAATAGCTACAATTTGGAAACAGCCTAGGTGCCCGTCAGCAGATGAGTGGATCAGAAAACTGTGGTACATCTACACAATGGAATTCTATGCTGCCATTAAAAAGAAGGAATTCTTACCATTTGCAGCAACCTCGTTGGAACTGGAGAGCGTTATGGTTAGTGAAATAAGCCAATCAATGAATGAGAAGCACCTCATGATCTCACTCATTTGTGTGTAATAAAGAACATTGTAAACAGATATAAACTTGATACAGAGGCCGTAAAGCATCAAACAGACTGTCAAATTATAGCAGGAAGATTAAGGAGAGGTGGGATAGATAAGAGATCAATCAAAGGACTTGTATATATGCATATAAATATAACCAATGAACATAGAAACTTGATGGTTAGTGTATGCCTCGGAGGGTGGGGGCGCAATGGGGAGATATGTATACATGTAGCACAATAAAAAAAAATAAAGGAGCAATAGATCAGAAAAATAAATAAATAAAATTAAAAAATATAAAAATATTCTATCATCCAGAAAGTATATGCTATTTTGTTTTGAGAAAAGAAAGTCAGTGTTTGTTTTTTATTAAGAAATAATGGCCCACATTTGTTAATAAACAAAGATATGAAATAAACATTTTAAAAGAACAAAATGAATATGCCATTTACAACCCAGTCATTTCTTACCTTTTATTTATTTATTTTTTTTTGGCATTTTTATAGCTCTCAATGTTTTATTGCACTTTGCTTTTTCTTTAACATTGTAAGGCTGCTTAGTATTCTTCAAATGGATTTCAAAGGCACCAGTATGTCCTGATATTTATTCTTCCTACATATCTTACACTGTATTGCTTGTTCAATTTTAAAATAGGTCTGAGAAACTTTTTTAGAAGATTTTAAGTCTGTGGCAAATGAAGGAGGAACCATGTCCTGAACACTGAGCTAATGAGATACTAATGGTGGTTGATAGAAGATCCCCTTCTCTGATATGCACAGACTCCCTTATGAGAACATTAATATTTTCACACTTACTCTTGCAGTTCACTTCCCAGACCTCTGTTCTCTCCCTCATACACTCTCACAAAGATATGCCTATCTCCATTTTTCAAGAAAATACATTGTAAATTTTTCTCATGTATAAAATATTCAAACTCAAATTACACAGACGTTTGGGTCACACTGGGCATGTGAAGCTAGAGTTACACTTCCTGAGTTACAATCCTAGCTCAACCACTTTTTTATGTCCTTGGACATGCCATTGAACCTCCCTAAGTCATAAATAAAAACATTTGTAAAGTAGGAAATTAAAAATAAAATCATATGGTTGGCTTCATCAGGGGATTAACTTTATGCAAAATGCAAGAACAGTGCCTGGTTGATTGCAAACTGCTACATGTCAGTTCCCACTCTAGTGATTGCACACTGCTTTATCAAAGCTTTTTCATGTTTATCTTTTAGTGACATATGCTGAGACAGGGCTATTCACTCTCTCTTTGCAAGATAACAATTAAGCAATATGCAAAAAATAATTTAAGTGCTTATATATGTGCATACATGATTTTTATATAATACATACACATAAAACATAAAATGTTCATCCTAAAAGAAAATTAATAAGGATTATTTACAAAAATACTGATATGATCATTAGATGGAATAATATGCACCCATTAAAATTTAAATTGCTATGTATTATTTTTTTAACTATTTGCAATAAGTTTTTAAAATATGTTTTTATTGATTTTTAGAGAGAAGAAAAGAAGAAAAGGATAGAGACAAAAACATTTATGAGCTTGCTCCCTATGAGGATTGAGCCCACAAAACAGACGTGTGGCTGACCGGGAATAGAACTGTGACCTCTTGGTACCTGGGTCAACATTCAATCACTGAGCCACACTAACCAGACTGCCAGTATGTTTTAATCAAAAATTATGTTATCAAATAGTGTAAAGATAATTTCATTTAAAAATTGGAAATGCAAATAATTGTTCTTAATTGTTGAAATCTCTGTGCCTTCCATATTTTCCAATGATTCAATAATCAAGATGGCCTGAGTCAATTTGGCTGAGGGGATAAAGCCTCAGCCTGTGGATAAAAGGGTCCTGGGTTCAATTCCAGTCAAGAGCATGTGCCTTGATTGCAGGCTCCTCCTCAGCCCAGGCATTGGTCAGAGTCCTAGTCAAGGTTCGTGTAGGTGGCAACCATTTAATATGTTTCTCTTACATTAATGTTTCCCAATGTCTTTCCCTTCCTCTTCTACTCTTCCTAAAAAACAAAAAAGAATCAATGGAAAAAATATCATTGGGTGAGGATTAGGATTAATAAAAATAATAATAACATGAATTATATTTATAATTATCCATACCTATTATTTATTTATCTATCAAGTTATATTTTAAATTTTGTTCAAAATATTCACCCTACAATTTCTCTATACTTCATGTAAACCTAATTATGTTCAATGTATTTTTTCATTGTACTTTATATGTTATATTTCCTTTGTCTACTTTCACTAAAAAGTATCTCAAATGATCAGGGATTGTTCTTGAGACTTTTTTTCAATTATAACTTGCATTCAATATTATTCTCTATTAATTTAAGGTACACAGCAATAGTGGTTAGACAATCATATAATTTAAAAAGTGTTTCCCTGCATAATTATTATAATATTCTTGACTATATTTCCTATGCTGTACTTTACATCCTCATTACTATTTGGTAGCTACCAGTTTGTTCTTTTCAATCCTTTCAACTTTTTCACAAATTCTCCCAAAGCTTTTCCCTTCCTTTGTCTGTTTGCTTTCTCCTCTATTTTCCTACCTTTTTTCTTTGTCTACCTGATTTCTCCTCTATTTTCCTTTTTCACAATTATTTTCTTCCTCCTTTCATTTGTAACATTTTACTTACTCTATTCTTTATTCTTATTTCATTTTTATTTAACAAATCATTATTGTTCAGATTATTTCATTTTTTCCTCTTTTTTCCCCCATAGTTCCCCTCCACCAAGTTTTACCCCTCCCTCTGCCCTTACCTCTCCCCACATTGTCCTCATCCATAGGTGTATGATTTTTGTCCAGTCTCTCCCTGCACTCTCCTTCCCCTTTTCCCGTTGAGAATTGTCAGTTCACTCCCTTTCTATGCTCGTGATTCTATTATGTTCACCAGTTTATTCTTTTCATCAGATTTTTAATTCATTTGATTTTTAGATGCACTTATTGATAGTTATGTATTTGTTGTTCCTAATTTTTATCTTTACCTTTTTCTTCTTCTTCCTCTTCTTAAAGAGTACCTTTTAGCATTTCATATAATACTGATTTGGTGTTGATGAACTCCTGTATTCTTCTCTTATCTGTGAAGCTCTTTATCTGACTTTCAATTCTGAATGATAGCTTTGCTGGGTAGAGTAATCATGGTTGTAGGTTCTTGCTATTCATCACTTTGATTGCTTCTTGCCACTCCTGTATGGCTTCCATAGTTTCTGTTGAGAAATCAGCTGACAATACTATGAGAGCTCCCTTTTAAGTAATTAACTGTTTTTCTCTTGCTGATTTTAATATGTTCTCTTTCTCTTTTGCTCTTTGCATTTTAATTCTGATGTATTTTGGTGTGGTCTTCTTTGGATTCCTTTTTTTGGGGGATTCTGTGTGCTTCTTGGACTCGTAAATCTATTTCTTTCACCAGATATGGGAAGTTTTCATTCATTATTTCTTCAAATGGGTTTTCAGTATCTTGCTCTCTCTCTTCTTCTGGCACCCCTATAATTCCGATGTTGGTACGCTTGAAGTTTTCCCAGAAGCTCCTTACACTATCTTCCAATTGTTGGATTCCTTTTTCTTTTCCAGTTGAGTATTTTCTGCTCTTTTGTATTTCAAATCTTTGGCTTGATTCTTGCAAAGCTCTAGTCTGCTTTTTCATCTCTACTTGGTCCTTTTTCATCTCCTCTTGGGTCTCACTAAATTTATCCATCTTTTCTAGGAAATTCTTGAAAAACCTTATAACCATGATTTTGAACTCTATATCCAATCATTTATTTTCCTCCATTTCTTTCATTTGTGATCTGTTCCTTTGTCTCCACATTTTCGCTACTTCCCTGAGGTGGTAGAGTAGCTTTATGTGCTAGGTGTCCTATATGGCCCAATAGCTCTGCCTTCCCTGTTACCTGAGGTAGACTCTCTTAGTACATCCTTTTGTAGACTGTGTGTACAGCCTTCTTGTAGTTATGTCTTGATTGTTGTTGGTATCACAGGGAGGAATTGACCTCCAGGCCAATTGGTTGTGAGGATCAGCTATGTCTATGCCAGGAGAACTTCTGTGTTGGATTCAGCCTTATGATACAAGACTTGCACAAGTGCAAGAACCTCTGTGTTCAACTTGGATGGGGCAGAGTTTCAGGACTGAGCAGAGACAGCCTTAGCTTCCTGTCAGCCCTGACTTATGTGGCCCCTGAGTTTCAGTGTCCCTCAGTAATCACTGCAGCCCTCTCTGTACACACTCATGCTAATGCACCTTCAGACCTCTGTCTTTCTGGCTCCCCAGAATTTCTGTGTGCTCCAGGGATCTGTATAAGTCTGGGTCCCCAAGGTTTTACCTAAAACTGGGGTTCAGTGGAGTTGGAAGTGTATTTCAGCACAGTTGGGAGGATCTGTCTTCCTCCCGCTAGAGAAAGCCAGCAGCACAATCAGCAGTCAGCTCTCTGTGTGCGTATTCATGCCTTTTATAGTTCCCCATAGTTTTGTGCACTCCTTTCTTTTCATAACAGTCCAGACTCCTCCTTTGCCCCTGAATGCATCTCGCTTGGAACTGGGGTTCAGTGCAGTCAGAAGTGGGGTTCAGTCGGGAGTTTCTGTCTCCCTCCCACTAGAGGAAGCCAGCCAGGAACACCGCCACCCATCCTCTCTATGCATGTGTCTCTCTGTACCTCAGCGTTTTGAACCTCCTTTGAGTCTCCATGAGCTTCTCTTTTTCCTTCTAGTTGTAGAATTTCCACTCAGACAGCTTTTCTGTGTTTCTGGATGATGTCTATTCTGTCTTTTGGCTGTAGTTTTGAAATTGTTGTGCGAGGCAGCAGTTCAGGTGTTCATCTATGTTATCATCTTGATTTCTCTCTCTTTATTCTTATTTTCTTTTGTTCATCTCTCTTCTTTCATATTTTCTCCCCCCCCCTTTTTTTTCCCCTTATATTTCTTCTTTTCTTCTATTATTGCTTTGTTTTCTTCTTCCCAATTCTGTCTTTTTTGGGATTGCTTTGGTTATTATTGCAGGATTCTTATGTATGTTTTTGTTTCATTTCTTGGTTTGTTGTGTTTTGTTTTGTTCTGTCAGTACCTACACAATAGCACACATGATGTGCTTGGGGTGAGCCTCACAGTCACACAGCCTGAAAGGATATTCCCCCCATGAATGGGACAACATTCAAGACCTGACTACAACTATCCCCAAAACAAAACAAGGGATATCCCTAGAACACTAACCTCAGGAGATATAAGACATTTAACCACTGGGTCCCACAAACCACTACGTAAGATCACTCCATGAAGATGAAAGACATAGCAATTTGATATAATATATAGAAACAAATATGTAGGGTCAGTACAAATAGGGAAATAAAGAAACAACCCCTAAATGAAAGAGGAGAAGGAAACTCCAGAAATAGAGCTAAACAAAATGAAGGAAAGCAATTTATCAGGTATAAGATTTAAAGTAATTGCTAAAAGGATGCTCAGGAACTTAGTGAGAATTTTAAGAAACCTCGTGGTCGCCAAAACTGGTTTGTCTCAGTGGATAGAGCATCCGCTTGTGAACTGAGAGGCCCCAGGTTTGATTCCAGTTGGAGGCATGTACCTTGTTTGCGGGCACATCTCCACAGTGCATGCAGGAGGCAGCTGATGGATGACTCTCTCATTGATGTTTCTGACTTTCTATCTCTCTCCCTTACTCTCTGTAAAAAATCAATAAAATTAAAAAAAAAAAAAAAGAAACTTCGTGGTGACTATAATAGCATGAAACAAGAAATATAAATAAGAATCAGTTGGAAATGAAGAATAATGTATCTGACATCAAGAATATGCCAGAAGGAATCAAAAGTAGATTAAATGAGGCAAAGATCAAATCAGTGACTTGGAAAACAAGATAGAAAAAAATACCTTATTAGAGCATCAAAAAGAAAAAGGAATTAAAAAGCTGAAGGAAATAGCTCAAGGAAATTTTGTGACAGCATTAAGCATAACAACATCCATATCTTATGGATAACAGAAGGATAAGAAATTGAACAAGGAAGAAAACTTGTTTAAAAAAATAATTACAGATAACTTCTTTAGCCTGGTGATTAAAAAAGTCACACAAGTCCAGGAAGCACAGAAGTTCCAATCAACATGAACTCAAATATACTCACTCCCCAGATACATCATAATCAAAATGACAAACATTGAAGACAAAGCAAGAGAGAGACAAAAAGTTATCTACAACAGAGTACCCATTAGAATTCTGTCTTCAGATGATTTCTCAACAGAAACATTCAAGCCAGAGGGAATGGCATGATATCTTCAAAATAAAGAAAACAAGGCCCTGAACTCAAGACTACTCTATCTGGCAAGGCTATCATTTAAAATTGAAAGATAAATAAAAAGCTTCCCAGGCCAAAAAAGAAAAAGACTCCAGGAGTATAATACTACCAAACTGGCATTATAGGAAATGTTAAAGGGAGTGCTTTAATAATAAGAAGAGCGAAGTTGGTGGGCTCAGTAGTTGAGTGTTGACCTATGAACCAGGAGGTCACAATTTGATGCCCAGTCAGGGCACATGCCAGGTTGTGGGCTTGATCCTCATTTGGGGATGTGTAAGTAGGCAGCCAATCAATGATGCTCTCTTCTGATTGATGTTTCTATCTCTCTCTCCCTCTTCCTTCCTCTCTGAAATCAATAAAATATATTTTCCAAAAGAAGAAGAAATTGAAGTGATAGGAACACAAGTATAAGGAAGAAATGAAAATAAATAAGTGCCTATTAATAAGAACCTTAAATTTAAATGAATTAAATGGTCCAATTAAAAGACATAGAGCATCTGAATGGATAAGAAAACAGTGCATATATACGGCCCTCCTCAGAACAAGATTCACACAGACTGGAGGTGAAGGAACAAAAAAAATTTTACATGTACATGGAAATGAAAAAAAATCAGGAATAGCAATATTTATGTATGACAAAATAGAACTCAAAGCAAAGGCAACAATAATACTGTAGTGATCAACATAACAAGTGGATAGTATTCTAGTAAACATACATATATACCCAGTATAAGATCATTTAATTATATAAAAAATCTCTTAAAGGAAGTTAAAGGATAGATAAACCACAGTACAGTCATAGTAGGGAACTTGAAAATCCAACACCTATCACTGAGTAGATCTTCCTGGGGGGAAAAAAATCAACAAGGAAAGATAAACTTTAAATGACGCAAGAGATCAGATGGATTTAAATGACATTTACAGAATATTTCATTCCAAAACTGCAGAAAATACATTGTTCTCAAATGCACATGGTTTATTCACAAAGATAGACAGACCATATGTTAGGACATAAAAAAAGGACTGAAATCATATCAAACACACACTTGGATCACCATGGCATAAAAATAGAAATCAATTCCAGCAAAAAACATTCAAAAAATGCAAACATGAAGGATAAATAGCATCTTATTAAACAATGAATGAGTTACCAATGAGATTAAGGAAGAGATAAAAAACTTCCCAGAAACTAATGACAATGAACACACAACAACCCAAAAATCTATGAGACACAGAAAAAGCTGTCCTAAGAGGGAAATTCATAGTATTACAGGCCTACTTCAAGAAACAAACAAAAAACACCTCTACTAAAGTATTTAACACTAAACTAAAAGAATTCCAAAAAGAAAAAGAAGAAACAGAGTAAGTAGAAGGAATGAAATAATAAAGCTCAGAGCAGAAATAAATGACACTGAGACTAAAAAACAAAACAAAAGATCAATGAATCAAAGAGCTGGTTCTTTGTAAAGATAAATAAGATTGGTGAACCTTTATCTAGACTCATAAAGAAACAAAGGGAGGACCCAAATTTTTAAAAAAATCAGAAATAAAAGAGGTAAAGTAACAATTGACACCACAAAAATACAAATGATTGTAAGAAAATACTATGGACAACTATGTGCCAACAAGTTGAGTAACCTGGATGAAATCGATAAATTTCTAGAGAAATATAATCTTCCAAAACTGATTCAGGAAGAATGAGAAAACCTGAATAGTACAATAAAAACTGATGAAATTGAAGTAGTAATAATAATAAAAAAAAAAAACCTCCCAGCAAACAAAAGCCCTGGTCTGGACTCTTTCACAAGGGAGTTTTACCAAACATTCAAAGAAATAACAATGATTCTCCTCCAACTATTCCAAAAAATCCAAGAGGAAAAAACAATTTCAATCATTTTCATGAGGCCAGCATTATCCTAATCCCAAAACCAGTTCAAGACACTACAAAGAGAGGACAACAGAAGATGACTCTGACTGGAAGGAATACTGCAACATAGTGTGTGACTGAGAAAACAGAGAGTGTGTAGTCGCACCAGGAGTGTTTGTTGGTGAGTCGAAGGACAGCTATACTCCAGGAGATTGTGGGGGACTGCTGAATAAGGCTCTTCTGATCAGGCAGTGCCACTGATGCTGGATTCCCTCCTGTAGCGACCGGCTCAGAAGCAGAGACTGCGCCATCTTGAAGAGAAAATGGATGTTATTGGACACCTGAAAAGCCTGGGGAATCTACCAATATGGCACCTACCGAACAGCTTCAAACCCAAGAACACCAGTTCCCAATTGGTGCAAGCACACAGATTCAGAGAAGCTCCACCACGGAAAGATCAGATTTCACATGGAATAAGGAGAGACAGAATTACATAAACAGAACACAGAGAAGAGAGACCAAGGAGAGACAAAGAAATACCCGCATATGAAAGAAAAACAGGCTTCACTAGGAAGGAAGTAAATGAAATGGAGGCACACAAGCTGCCAGAGAAAAAAATTCAGAAAAATGGTCATAAGGTGGCTGAAAAGAATGGAAGACTAATTTGACAATATGTGTAAGAACCAATAGGAAATGAAAAAGAAGCAAGAAGAAATTAAAAATGACATCACTGTTTTAAATAACTCAATAGAAAGCATCAAGATTAGACTAGAAGAACCAGATGACAGCATCAGTGAGCTAGAAGACAAAGTAGAAAAAAAACTCATGCAGAGCAGTATCTACAAAAAAATTAAAAAGCAAGAAGAGAGCATAAGGGAACTTTGGGACAAAATAAAACAGAACAGCATCAACATAATATGGGAACCAGAAGAAGAGGAAACTGAGCAAGGAATAGACAACCTTTTTGAAAAAATAATGACAGAAGACTTCCCTGATATAGGTAAGAACTATCCTACACAAATTCAAGAAGCTCACAGAGTGCCAAACAAAATGAACCCCAAAACACAGACACCAAATCACATTATAATTAAATTGGAAAACACCAATGACAAAGTAGGGATCTTAAAAGCAGCCAGAGACAGACAGAAAATTAACTAAAAGGAAACACTTATCAGACTAGCAACTGATTTCTCAACAAAAACTCAGCAGGCCAGAAGAGAATGGAATGCAATAAATATACAAAGTCATGCAAAAGAAGGGTCTGAATCCAAGAATAATGTACCCAGCAAGGCTATCAATCTAAATTAAGAGTGAAATCAGGAGCTTCACAAACAAAAAAGGTGTAAGGGAGTTTATTACGAACAAACAAACAATTCAAGAAATACTAAAGGATCTGCTGAAAAAGGAAAGAGAAAGAAAGAAAGAAAGAAAGAAAGAAAGAAAGAAAGAAAGAAAGAAAAGAAAAGAAAAGAAAAGAAAAGAAAAGAAAAGAAAAGAAAAGAAAAGAAAAGAAAAGAAAAGGAAAGAAAAGGAAAGAAAAGGAAAGAAAAGAAACATGAAGTGAAGAAGGAACACAGGGGTAAAGAATAAAAATGGTGACAAATAAGAACCTATCAATAATAACTTTAAGCAGAGATAAACAACTTAGAGACCAATGAAACAATTCAAAAGATCAACAAATCAAAGAGCTGGTTCTTTGAAAGGATAAACAAGATTGATGGACCTCTAGCCAGGCTCACCAAGAAGCAAAGAGAGAAGACCCAAATAAACAAAATCACAAATGAAAGAGGAGAAATAACAACAGACCGTGTGGAAATAAAAAGGATTGTTAAAACATACTATGAACAACTCTATTCCAACAAATTGGACAACCAGCAAGAAATGGACATTTTTCTAGAAAAATATAACATTCCAAAACTCAAGAAGGAGGAATCTAAACATGTACATAGTCCAATAACTATGGAAGAAATTGAAGCAGTCATCAAAAAGCTTCCAGCAAATAAAAGCCCGGGACCAGATGGCTACACAGGAGAGTTTTACCAAACATTCAAGGAAGATTTAAAACCTATCCTCCTCATACTATTCAAAAACATTCAAGAAGGAACACTTCCAAACACCTTCTATGAAGCCAGCATCACCCTAATACCAAAACCAGATAAAGACAACACAATGAAAGAGAACTATAGGCCAATATCTCTCAGGAACACAAATGCCAAAATCCTCAACAAAAGTCTAGCAAATCAGGTCCAGCAGTACATCAGAAAGATCATACACCACGACCAAGCAGGATTCATCCCAGGATTGCAGGCATGGTACAATCTCTGCAAATCAATAAATGTGATACATCACATAAAAAAATTGAGAGATAAAAATCACATAGTCATTTCATTTGATGCAGAAAAAGCATTTGACAAAATCCCACACCCTTTCTTGATAAAAACTCTCAGCAAAGTGGGAATAGAAGGAGCATACCTCAACATCATGAATCCATATAAGATAAACCCACAGCTCACATCATACTCAATTGGCAAAAACTAAAACCATTTTCCCTAAGAAAGGGAACAAGACTGGGATGCCCACTCTCATCTCTCCTGTTCAACATAGTACTGGAAGTATTAGCCATTGGAATTAGACAAGAAGAAGAAATAAAAGGCATCCAAATTGGAAAAGAAGAAGTAAAGCTGTCCTTATTTGCAGATGACATGATATTGTACATTAAAAACCCAAAGGACTCCATTCCAAAACTAATTGACTTAATTAATGAATTTGGCAATGTAGCAGGATACAAAATTAATGCTAAGAAGTCTGTGGCATTTCTATATGCTAATAATGAAATTACAGAAAGAGAAACTGAAAAAGCAATCCCATGTACCATCACACCAGAAAAATTAAGATACCTAGGAATAAACCTAACTAAAGATGTAAAAGACCTATATGCAGAAAACTACAGGACACTGAAAAAAGAGATAGAGGAAGATGTTAACAAATGGAAGAGCATACCATGCTCATGGATTGGGAGAATCAACATCATTAAAATGTCCATACTACCCAAAGCAATCTACAGATTCAATGCACTACCCATTAAAACACCAAAGACATATTTCACAGATCTAGAAAGAATTCTTCATAGATTCATCTGGAACAAGAAAAGACCACGAATAGCTACAGCAATTCTAAGAAGGAAGAATAAAGTAGGTGGCATCTCAATACCAGATTTCAAGCTATACTACAAAGCAACTGTTCTCAAAACAGCCTGGTACTGGCACAAGAACAGAAACATAGACCAATGGATTATAATAGAGAACCCAGATATCCACCCAAACCACTATGCTCAACTAATATTTGACAAAGAAGGCATGAACATTCAATGGAGCCAAGATAGCCTCTTCAATAAATGGTGTTGGGAATATTGAATGGATACATGCAAAAAAATGAAACTGGACCACCAACTTACACCAAATACAAAAAAAAACTCTAAATGGATTTATGGAAACCATAAAAATACTAGAGGAATCCACAGGCAGCACAATCTCAGATATATGCCGAAAGAACTTCTTCACTGATACTGCTCCAAAGGCAACTGAAGCTAAAGAAAAAATAAACATCAAAATATAAAGCTTTTGCACAGCAAAAGAAACCATCAACGAAACAACAAGAAATATCACTGTATGGGAGAACATATTTGCAAATGTTATCACTGATAAAGGTTTAATCTCCAAAATCTACAGCCAACTTATACAACTTAATAAAAGGAAGATAAATGATCCAATAAAAAAATGGGCAATGGCCCTAAATAGAACTTTTTCGAATGACGACAGAAGGAAGGCCAAGAGACACATGAAAACATGGTCAAAGTTACTAATCAACCGAGAGATGCAAATCAAAATGACAATGCGATACCATCTTACACCAGTCAGAATGGCAATCATTAACAAATCAACAAGTGACAAGTGTTGACGAGGATGCGGAGAAAAAGGAACCCTTGTGCACTGTTGGTGGGAATGCACACTGGTACAGCTCCTCAAAAACTAAAAATGGATCTCCCATTTGACCCTGTAATCCCACTCTTAGGAATTTATCCTAAGAAATCACAAACACCAATCGGAAAGAATGTATGCACCCCTATGTTCATAGCAGCACAATTTACAATAGCTACAATTTGGAAACAGCCTAGGTGCCCGTCAGCAGATGAGTGGATCAGAAAACTGTGGTACATCTACACAATGGAATTCTATACTGCCATTAAAAGGAAGGAATTCTTACCATTTGCAGCAACCTGGTTGGAACTGGATAGCCTTATTCTTAGTGAAATAAGCCAGTCAATGAAGGAGAAGCATCACATGATCTCACTCATTTGTGGATAATAAAGAACATTATAAACTGATGAACAAAAGGATAGATACAGAGACAGTAAAGCTTCAAATAGACTGTGAAATTACAGCAGGAAGATTAAAGTTAGGTGAGGTAGATAAGAGATCAATTAAGGACTTGTATGCATGCATATAAGCATAACCAATGAACATAGACACTGGAGGGTTGGGGTATGCCTGGGAGGGGGGGGCAATCGGGATATATGTATAAAAAATTAATAAAAAAATAATAACTTTAAATGTAAATGGAATAAATGCCTCAATCAAATTACATAGGGCAACAGATTGGATAAGAAAACATGACCCATATATCTGCTGTTTACAAGAAACCCACCTCAGAAAATAAAGACATACCTATAAGGGTGAAGGGATGGAAAATGGTTTTTCAAGTGAATGGAAATGGGGAAAAAAGCTGACGTAGCAATACTTATATGTGACAAATTAGATCTCAAATTGAGAAACATAACAAGAGATAACAAGGGCCACTTCATAATACTAAAGGGAATGATCCAACATGAAGAAATAACACTGGTAAACTTATACCCACCCAATACAGGAGCACCTAAATACATAAAATAAATCCTGGAGTATATCAAAGGAGAAACTGACAGCAATACAATCATACATAGTCAGAGACTTTCATACCCCACTATTACTATTGGATTAATCCTCTAAATAAAAATAAGCAAAGAAACATAAATCTTAAATGACTCACTAGATGAGGTGGAATTAATTGACCTTTTCAGAACATTGAATCTTAGCCACAGAATACACACACTTCTCAAGTGCACATGGATCATTTTCAAAGACCACATGTTGTGTCACAGGGAAAGTCTCTTCAAAATCAAGAAAATAGAACGTATAATAAGCACCTTCACAGAGCATAGTAGCATAAAACTGGAAATCAACTACAATAAAAACAATTTAAAAAAAATCAAACACATAGAGACTAAACAGCATGCTATTAAACAATGACTGGGTAACCAGAGAAATCAAGGAAGAAATAAAAAACATCATAGCAACAAATGACAATGAAAACACAACAACCCAAAAACTATGAAACAGCAAAAGCAGACTTCAGAAGAAAGGTCATAGCTCTACAAGCCTACTGAAAAAAAAAATGGTAATAAATTATCTAACCCTACAACTCAAAGAGTTAGATAGAGAGAAACAAGTAAAACCCAGTGTAAACAGAAGGAAGTAAATAATAAAGATCAGAGATGACATAAACAACATAGAGACCAAACAAACACTACAAAAGAAAACAAAACCAAGAGCTGGTTCTTTGAAAGAAAAAACAATATTTATGAGCCTCTATCCAGTCTCAACAAGAAGCAAAGAGAAAGAATCCAAATAAACAAAATAAGAAATAAATGATGTAAAATAACAACAGACCCCACTGAAATACAAAGGATTGTTTAAAAATACAATGAACAACTCTATTCCAACAAACTGGACAACCTGGAGGAAATAGACATATTCCTAGAAAAATATAAACTTCCAAAACTCAATCAGGAATCCAAAGACCGCAATAGGTCAATAACTATTGGAGAAATTGAACTAATCATCAAAAAGCTTCAGCAAACAAAAGTGTGGGACCAGATGTCTTCACAGGGGAGTTTTAGCAAACATTCAAGGAAGAATTAAAAGCTATCCTGCTCAGACTATTCAAAATTTCAAGAGGAAGGAACACTTCCAAGTTCTTTCTATGAAGCCAGAATCACCCTAATACCAAAACCAGATAAAGACAACACAGTGGAAGAATTAAAGGCCAATATCCCTCATGAACATAGATGGCAAAATCCTCAACAAAATTCTAGCAAATTGGATCCAACAGGACATATCAGAAAGATCATACACTGTGACTAAGTAGGATTTATCCCAAGGAGGATTTAACGATGGTACAATATCCACAAATCAATAAATGTGATACATCACATAAACAAATTGAGAGATAAAAATCACATAGTCATATCAATTAATACAGAAAAAGCATCTGACAAAATCCAACACCCTTTCTTGATAAAAACTCTCAACAAGGTGGGAATAGAAGGATTATACCTCAACATCATAAAAGTCATATATGATAAACTCACAGCTAACATCATACTCAATGGGCAAAAACTAAAACCATTTCCCCTAAGAACAGAGAGAAGAGAGCAAGGCCCACTCTCACCACTCCTGTTCAACATAGTACTTGAAATATTAGCCATTGCTGCCAAGACTGGTTTGGCTCAGTGGATAGAGCGTTGGCCTGTGGACTGAAAGGTCCCGGGTTTGATTCTGGTCAAGGGCATGTACCTTGTTTGTGGGTACATCCCCAGTAGAAGGTGTGCAGGAGGCAGCTGATTGATATCTCTCTCTCATCGATGTTTTTAACTCTCTATCCCTCTCCCTTCCTCTGTGTAAAAAATCAATAAAATATATTTAAAAATAAATAAATAAATATTAGCCATTTCAATTGGACAAGAAGAAGAAATAAAAGGCATCCAATTTGGAAAAGAGAAGTAAAACTCTCCTTATTTGCAGATGACATGATATTGTATATAAAAAAACCCAAAAGACTCCATCAAAAAAATAATGGACTGAATAACTGAATTCGGCAATATAGCAGGATAAAAAATTAAAATCAAGAAATCTATGGCATTTCTACACACCAATAGTGAACTTACCAAAAGAGAGACTAAAAATCCAATACCATTTACCATCGCACCAAAAAAATTAAGATACCTAGGAATAAAGTTAACTAAGGTGATAAAAGACCTGTAAATAAAAAACTATAAGACCCTGAAAAAAGAGATAGAGAAAGACCTACACAGAGTGAAGAACATACCATTTTCATGGGTTGGTAGAATCAACATCATTAAAATGTCCATACTACCCAAAATTTTCCAAGATTCAAAGCACTTCCTATTAAAATAACAATGGCATATTTCACAGAACTAGAAATAACTCTTCAAAAATTCATCTGGAATAAAAAAAAGGCCCTGAATAGCCACAGCAATCCTAAGAAAGAAGAACAAAGCAGTTGGGATGTCAATACCAGATTTAAAGTTGTGTTACAAAGCCACTGTTCTCATAACAGCCTAGTACTGGCGCAAGAACAAACATATCAACCAATGGAATATAATAGAGAATCCAGATATTGACCCAAAACACTATTCTCAATTAATATTTGACAAAAGAGGCATAAAGATACAATGGAGTCAAGAAAGTCTTTTCAATAAATAGTGTTGGGAAAATTGGACAGATACATGCAAAAAAATGAAACTAGACCACCAACTTACACCATACACAAAAATAAACTCAAAATGGATATAGGACTTAAATGTAAGGTGGAAAACCATAAAAATAATAGAGGAATCCACTGGCAGCAAAATCTCAGACATATGCTAAAGGAACTTCTTCACTGATACTGCTTCTAGGGCAATGGAAGCTAAAGCGCAAAAAAGTAAATGGGACTACCTCAAAATAAAAAACTTGCACAGCAAAAGAAACCATCAACAAAACAATAAGAAAACCTACTGTATGGGAGAACATATTTGCAAATGTTATCACTGATAAAGGTTTAATCTCCAACATCTACAGCCAATTTATACAACTTAATAAAGGGAAGATAAATGATCCAATTAAAAAGATGGGCAATGGACTTAGATAGAATCTTTTTGAAAGAAGACAGAAGGAAGGTCAAGAGACACATGAAAACATGTTAAAAGTCACTAATTAATTGAGAAATGCAAATCAAAATGATAATGCGATACCATCTCACACCTGTAAGAATGGCTATCATAAACAAAAAAACAAACAAGTATTGGCAAAGATGCAGAGAAAAAGCAATGCTTGTGCATTGCTGGTGGAAATGCAGACAGGTGCAGCCACTATGGAAAACAGTATAGAGACTTCTCAAAAAACTAAAAGTGGAACTCTCATTTGACCCAGTTATCCCATTCCTAGGAATATATCCTAAGAAACTAGAAAAACCAAACGCCCCTATGTTCATAGAATCCCACTTAACAATTGCTAAGATTTGGAAACAGACTAGGTGCCCATCAGCAGATGGAATACTATGCTGCCATAAAAAAGAAGGAATTCTTACCATTTGCAGCAACCTGGATGGGACTGCAGAGCATTATGCAATCCAGGCAATGAAAGAAAATACCACATGATCCCACTCATTTATGGATAATAAAGAACATTATAAAATGATGAGAAAAAAGATAGATACAGAGGCAGTAAAGCATCAAACAGACTGTCAAATTACAGCAGGAAGATTAGAGAGAGGTGGCATAGATAAGAGATCAACCAAAAGACTTGTAGGCATGCATATAAAGCACAATGGGAGTGGGATGGGTTTGGGACAATGGGAAGATATGTATACATGTTATACATTGATTAAAAAAAAAAGAAAATAAATAAATAAATAAATAATCTTGGTTATAGGTTCTTACTATTCATCACTTTGAATATTCTTGCCACACCCATATGGCCTGCATAGTTTCTGTTGAGAAATCAGCTGACAGTCGAATGGGTGTTCCCCTGTAGGTAATGAACTGTTTTTCTCTTTATGCTTTTAATATTCTCTCTTTGTCTTTTGCTCTTGCTATTTTAATTATGATGTGTCTTGGTGTGGTCCTCTTTGGATTCCATTTGTTTGGGGTTCTGTGTATTTCCTGGACTTTTGTAAGTCTATTTCTTTCACCAGATGTGGGAAGTTTTCAGTCATTATTTCTTCAAATAGGTTTTCAGTATCTTGATCTCTCTCTTCTTCTGGCACCCCCACAATTGTGATGTTGGTATGCTTGAGGTTGTCCCAGAGGCTTCATACACTATCTTCACATTTTTTAATTACTTTTTCTTATTGCTTTTCCACTTGAGTGTTTTCTGCTTCTTTGTATTTCAAATCTTTGGCTTGATTCTTGTGAATCTCTCGTCTGCTGTTAGGTTTCTATATAACATTTTTTATTTCAGTCAGTATATGTTTAACTTCTAGTTGGTTGTTTTTCATCCCCTCTTCGGTCTCACTAAATTTATCCACTTTTTCTAGGAAATTCTTATAAAACCTTATAACCGTGGTTTTGAACTCTATATCCAGTCATTTGTTTTCCTCTATTTCTTTGGTTTGCGATTTCTTCTTTAGTCTCCACATACAGTGGTATCTCGAGATACGAGTTTAATTCGTTCCGTAACCTTGCTCGTATGTCCAGTTACTCATATCTCAAAGCAAATTTCCCCATTGAAATAAATTGAAATGCCATTAATCCATTCCAGCCCCCAAAATGCCACCGCTGTTGTTCTTGTTACATGTTTTTGAATAAGAAAAATGTATTTATAAATGACAAATACTGTATAAAAAATAATAAAAGAGAATGTAAAGGAATAAACTGGTTTTATAAAGTGTATTTACCTACTCATTACACTATTTTTTTAAATTTTTTGTACATATCTCCCCATTGCCCCCCCTCCCTCCCAGGTATACCCCAACCCCTCCAGTGTCTATGTTCATTGGTTATGCTTATATGCATGCATACAAGTCCTTTGATTGATCTATTATCTACCTCACATAACTTTAATATTCCTGCTGTAATTTCACAGTCTGTTTGAAGCTTTAATACATTTTGTTCATCAGTTTATAATGTTCTTTATTATCCACCAATGAGTGAGATCATGTCATGCTTCTCCCTCATTGACTGGCTTATTTCACTAAGCATAAGGCTCTCCAGTTCCAACCAGGTTGCTGCAAATGGTGAGAATTCCTTCTTTTTAATGGCAGCATAGAATTTCATTGTGTAGATGTACCACAGTTTTCTGATCCCCTCATCTGCTGACGGGCACCTAGGCTGTTTCCAAATTGTAGCTATTGTAAATTGTGCTGCTATGAACATAGGGGTGCATAAATCCTTTCTGATTGGTGTTTGTGATTTCTTAGGATAAATTCCTAAGAGTGGGATTACAGGGTCAAATGGGAGATCCATTTTTAGTTTTTTGAGGAAACTCCATACTGTTCTCCACAGT
>PVJN01035413.1:0-22138 GCA_004026805.1 Lasiurus borealis
CTATTGCTCACAGAGGTACAGCTGGTTAGCAAATGGATTTGCAGATTTTTTTTTTTTTTGCAGGGATGAGTAAAAAGGCAAAGAATCAGGTACTTACAACCCATTCAGAATGTAACAATTTTGTTTGTGTTATAAACCAAACCTTCTGTTTTTGCAAACTGCATTATTTTTAGAAACAGAACCAAGAAAAAAAAAAACCAGCTGATTTAAAAAAAAAATCTTTATTCATATTCCAATATCCCTAAGGGTTCTAATATCCATGAAGTAATACTAGCAAAGAGAGCAATAAGAACAGCAGACTCCGATGATTCAGTTTACAATGTGGCTTTATTGTGTTAGCAGTCAAGTCAAAAGGCAATATCTAATATTTTTTAATTTTTTATTTCTATACATGTAAAAGAGGAGAAGGTGCTGGGTAAAGATGCATGTGTGTGGGAGAGAGAGAGAGAGAGACTATGCTATTGAGTCCTCATTCGGAAGGGTAAGGGTGCTCATTTTAATATTTATGTGAATCGATATCAATTATCAGAAAGAATATCATAATGTAAGAGATACAATAGCTTTTGTCTGAAACTATACCATGTGGTAGATATAGCTCGAAACTATACCATGTGGTAGATATAGCTGGTTAAGTTCTTTGGGAGGAAAAATAAAGGCAATTACTGAGAAGAGACAATAGCAAGGTGTTTCTGTCTCCTGGGTCTGGAGATATTTAAATTCTAGGCTTTTATTAAAGAGGTGCTTGGGGAGTTTCCCAAATGAAGACATGGTGCAGGGACCACATTTCGTCACGTGGGTGCATATAGGTATCAGTCAGATATTTTCTGTAAAGATGCAGAACTGTGAGGGGTGTCAGATTTGGCATGCCAAAAAGCATTGCCCCTGAAATCAAACACAGGGGATGAATTACCATGAATGATTAGTTGTGCAATCAAGCAATCTGCGAGGCTCCCGATGTCACATTTACTGTTCACTCAGAGAATACTTACGTTTCCTCCCCTCTTAGTGCTCTTTGCTTCATTAATAGGAAGGTGATGGAATCCTGTCGAGTGAGTCAGGATAAGCCAGATCCTTTGTCAACATCTAAGACTTAGATCAAAGATTGGAATAAAGCAGGGGTGGGGGGTGGAATGGGCGAGATGACGAAAGAGTAAACAGAAATTAGGAATTGGATTGGATGTTCTGGAAACATTTGATAAATGAAACTCTCTGTTGAAGTACACACTGAGTATTTTTCATTTCAGCGCTTTATTAGGAAATAGACAATCAGCCACTTCACTTTTAAATCGAGTTTTCTTGAGTTAGTTCACTCCTCTGTCTGGCAAGGCAAACACATTTAGTCTTCCCTTAAATCACTATAGCCTAGCCCACTGCGTTTTGTGGAAGCATCTGGGAGAGCACTGGTCTTGTTTTCCACACTCTGTTTTTAGCACCCTGGCCTGTCTTCTCAGGAGGTCCACGAATAGAACTCCATTGCAGTGTAATTGGTTTCTTTGAGACCTATAGATTTTTTAATTTTATATACAGTGGTACCTTGAGATACGAGTTTAATTCGTTCTGTAACCTTGAGGCGTGGGAAACTATGAGATGCTCGAGTTGCGGTAAGCTGGTGGGTCGTGTGCAGCCGGCCCATCCTTGCGATTACTCCTATCTCAAATGTTGCTCGTATTTCAAAGCAAAAATTGCTCGCTCGACAGCTCGTATCTCAAAAATCTCATATGTTAGGGCACTCGTATCTCGAGGTACCGCTGTGTTTAAAAACATTATTCTGAGAAGTGGTCCACAGGCTTCCTTAGGAGTCTTGGAGTATCATGTATCATACTCTATACTCTAAGAAAGGATAGAGAGGTATACCAGAAATAAGATACACCATTGGGAAAATACTGAAAATTCAAAACGGGAGACGTACTCATACAAAAGCACACTCCGAGTCCAGTGACAGGTACAAAGTCCTCTCTTCCTTTCTCACTGCATGTGAAGCTCAGGAATTCCTCACAATGTTGAGCCAGAAGGCTGAGGGGCCACAGGAAGAAAAGTTTGTCAAGCAGGATGTACTTGGACATAAAGAAGTAAAATCTCTCTTATTCATAGCTGTGCAGCTTATTTATTTTTCAGAAAGCTTTCCTTTGTCCTCTTTCCTTTTCCTCCCTTCCTTTTTTCTTTTCTTTGAATGATTCTGATTTTTTATGTTAAAATTCCCATAAAGGATTGGCTTCAGGAAAACAGAGACTACCTTGTGTTACTCACAGGATCTGGTACAAAGTAGGAGGTCAATAAATATTTGTTGAGGAGGAATGAGGAAATGAATGAATCAGTTTGTGTAAAGGGACATGATACTCTATACTGGAGATTTCCTATCTGGATGGACAAAGAAAGGCTTAAAACAGTGGTTCTCAACTAATGCCACGACCCTTTAACACAGTTCCTCATGTGGTGGTGACCCCCAACCATAAAATTATTTTCGTTGCTACTTCATAACTGTAATTTTGCTACTGTTATGAGTCGTAATGTAAATACCTGTGTTTTCCGATGGTCTTAGGTGACCCTGCTAGTGGATTCAACCTGTCGCGACCCACGGGTTGAGAACCACTGCTGTAGAGCCTAAGACCATGGGAAAATATAGATATATTTACATTACGATTCATTACATGACATTCTCTAGGCACATCACCTGGGTCATAATAAGGACTTCTCATGTTGTATCAGTGCAGATCTTTGTAGCCACTAATCTCCTCTTTAAAAACATTAAGATTTTTTCATGCAGAAACGTAGCATAAAATAATAGTTAAATAGTAATACATTGCAAATATTGTTGAAATTCCCTTTCACCTGTTCTAAACCCATTCTTCACCCCCCCCCCCCAAGGGGAATAATGTAGTCACATTTACAAAGATGTTTACTGATGATAGCTGTTTCACTTTACTTTTGTTTCTTACAAATAGTGCCATATTGTCTGTTTTATGTATTTTTTTGTGATTTGATTTTTTCCACTGAAGTTACCTGAAGTTCATGTATGTTGATATATATAGCAATAGCTCACCAATTTTTCAGTGCTGCATAGTATTCTTTTGTGTGGGTAAAGTCAGTTAACTTGTACAGTTGCTTGTCAATAGCACCTTGATTTATTTCTCTTTGGTGTCATAATTCACAGTGTGTGAGCACTCTCACAGTCTCCCGGGACTAAACATAAAGAAGTTGAACAAGTGCCCTGGCAGTCTAGCTCAGTTGGTTAGAGCATCATCTTGAAATGCCAACTTTTTGGTTTCTGTCCTCTGTCAGGCACATACCAGAAGCAACCAATGAATGCATAAATAAGTGGGACAACAAATTGATGTTTCCCCTTCTCTTTTCCTCCCTCCTCCTGAGATTTTTAGATGTATTTAGTGCTCCAGTATAGTCTAATCTGTTCTGACAAATATATTTTGTTCAGTTTTTAATTTTTACTTTTTAGTGATTAATTAAGATTCTTTATGCATTCTGGATGCCAACCATTTTCTTTTTTATATAGCTCCTTCCAATTGGTGGGTTATATTTTTATTCTCCTTAGAGGATCATTTGATGAACAGTTTTTCATTTTAATAGAGCCAAATTTATTAATCTTGTATTTAGGATTTGTGAGTTTTAAATTTAAAAAGAAATCCAACCCAACTCTAAGGTTTTTTAAATAGCTCCCTCCCTCTCTCTGCCACCCCCAAAGCTTTAATGTTTTGTTTTTACTTTAAGTTTTCATTTATCTTAGAATTGGTTTCTTTTTGGTCTGAAGCAAAAGTAATAATTCCTTTATATCCATTTCTATTATTTTCTCTTTACTATGCAATGCCACCTCTCTCATAAACTGAGTCTCCATACATTTTGTGTCTGTTCTGGGCTCTCCAACCATTCATTCGGTCTACATGTCTACATCTATGTCTAACCTGTATTCATTACGATAGATTTCATATGTTTCCTAGTAGGGCAATTTCCTTTGCCTGTTGTTTTCATGAGTGACTATTTGTGGTCCTCTGCTATTTCATGCACATTTTTACTGAGAAAGTCAAATTTCTCAAAACCTCTATTTTGGAATTTGATCTGCATTTGATTTTAGAACTGAATTTTTGGATATATTTGGGCAGGGCTAATCTCTTTATTACATTGATATTGCTTATTTGTTTATTTTATTCATTTAGGCCTTTTAAATATCTTTAGAAATTTTATAATTTTTCATCAAGTTCTTTTACATCTACTGTGAAACTTATTTTGGGGAATGTCCTATATTTTTCTTGCCCTTGTATATGATCTCTTTTAAGTTTTCATTAATGCAGTATCACTGGTACTACTTATTTCATTTATCCTTTCCTTTATCTCTGGAGTATTTGAAAGAAAATCACAGACATTGTGCTATCACACCTACAAACACTTCAGTATTCATGTTAAAATAATAATTTCTTAAAATAATGACCATGTCATTGTGATACTTAATAAAATTAGTAGTTCCCTTGTATCATCTAATACCAACTGAAGGATGACATTTCCTTAATTGCTTCTAAGATGGTTAGCTTGTTTGAGGACCCAAACAAAATCTACGTGTTACATTTGGTTGTTTATTCACCCACCGCATAATAAGATAAAATCAATCTGATTGATTTATTGAGATATCCATGCCATTCACCCTGTAGAATATCCTAGGGGTTGGATTTGCTTGCTTGCTCCCTTGTTGTGTCTTGTAACTGGTCCTCTATGACTCACCTGGAAATCAGATCTAGAGCAGGGGTGGGGAACCTTTTTTCTGCCAAGGGCCATTTGGATATTTATAACATCATTCGAGAGCCATACAAAATTATCAACTTAAAAGTTAGCCTGCTCTATTTGGTCAATCATTTAATTAACTCAACCCCTCATGCCTTGGCAGAACCAGACCAAATGATTTCTCGGGCCTTACACGGCCTACTAGACAGATGTTCCCTACTTTTGATCTAGAGGTTCCATTGGGTTGGATTCAGGTTATATATACCCTTCAGGGGCTGCTACTGCCACTAAACCTGAAGAGGTAGAGGGAGGGCAGGTTGTAACCAGGTGAGATCTGGAGTGATGGGAGGTGGCCGTCTAAGGGAGCTGTGGCCAAAGGAAAAGCAGCCGTTGGCAGAAATGCAGCAGAGCTGGAGAGAGGAGAATGGCATTGCTCTCTCTTTCTTCCCTCCCTCCATCTCCTGAACCCAACAGTGGGCATCTATGTGAAGGTCAGATTCCTGGGGCACAGAGTACAGTGTAGGGAAAGGCAGAGAATGGAGCTGAGGGACCAATAGAAAATAAGCACAGCATTTTATTGATGATGATGGTCTTGTTCTGTTACTTTGTCAAGGAGTGCAAAAATGGTGATTATCTCATTCTGTCATTCCTTCTGTATCAATTAACTGAAAAATTTCTATAAAGAAGGATTTCTTTTTATCTATTATTTGGTTACTCTGAAAATGCATTTTGTATTAAACAAAATAAATGCTTGATTCTTTTAATGAAGCAATATCAATATATTAATGTTTAATTATTAGATGTCTTAGCAATTTCCAGTAGTGACTGATGAGCTATGGAGTTTTACATAATGTATTTGACATGTTTCAACTATTGGGCTCATTATTCATTTCAATGCTCAAATTGTCCCATCTTAGCTGGGTGGAAGTCCTTTCCAGGTGACTCCTGTATCCTTTTGAGGTGATTCAATTAGTTTTTTGCAGATTTCTTCCTTTCTAACACAAAAGATGCCCTAAGCTTATCTAGTGCATTTCCTGCCCCAGAGTGAAAAGCAGTAATTGCTCCAAAAAGCCCCGATTCCTCCTGTGGCAATTGCTACTTGGAAGTCTTAATTTAGAAGCCTTCTGTGTCTCGGTTGGTTGCAGCTTTGTGTCATACACCAAACAGTGGTGGGTCAGATTCCTGGTCAGAGCACAGACCCAGGTTGTGGGACACAACCCACCTATGTTTCTCTCTAGCATCTCTCCCCCTGCCACTCAAATAAAAAAAAATAGAAGTGTTAATTCTGGGTGCTAGGGGCACCTATTACTTTGTGATTGCCATTGCTTCCAGGCCTTTAAAGTGGACAGAACTAGGAAATTGATTTTTGTAAGGAAAAGAATATTATGAGGTTTTTCCAATTCAAATTTCAGTTTAATCTTCGTTCATAAGGGCACAAATTAATTTGAGTTGCCCTACAACACAATAAAATGATTTCAAAATTGCAGTGCTAGCATCACTACTAGCAATTACTAGCAGTAAGACTAATGAATTAAACTTGAGATTTCTTTGCGACTCTGATTTTAAAAAACGTCCTGCAATGTACACTCAAGATAATGTTTTAAAGAGTCAGTTGAAGTTGTTCTGTAAGTAGTTATGCCAACAACGGGGCATTTAGTTAGATTCATTTCCTTAAGTCTTTTTTCAGTTTTAAGTCACTGATTATTTCTTTTTTTTTTTTTTTAATCAAATGGTTCCACAGTCAAAACTACATAAGAAAATACAAACTTAGCAGTCTGGCTTCTATCCCTGTCTTCTCCATCTTAGTCCCTATTTTCTTAATAGGTAATCATTGAAAAAGTTTTAAATTTACCTCTCTACTGTTTCTTTTAAAAAATATGAATATGAAAATCTTATTTATCTTCCCCTCTTTTGCATATCAATATGTTTCTAGTTAGCATACAATAGTCTAAAGAAAGCACGCAATAAATAATAATTTTTGCATGTTGCTTTTATTGCTTGTCAATATATTTGGAGGTGATTTTTTTTTACAGCTGCATCGTATTACATTGTGTGACTATACCATAGTTATGCAACCACTCCTAATAATGGACTTTTGAGTTCTTCCCAGTCCTTTGGAAAATAACATCACAATGAATAGCTTTGTACCTACCTTGTTTACATTTTCCCCGTGTGTCTGTGGGATAGAGTCCTGGAAGTGTCATTGCTGGGTCAAAGCTGCATATGTAATCTGGCTAAATAATGCTAAACATGTCTCAGTAGTGTTATATCATTTTTGTATTTGCAATACCACCATAGGAGATATAATCTTCATTTTCTATTTCCTAATAACTCTTTTAAAAAAAATCATGAATGGGTGTTAAATTTTTAATGATTTTTTTTTATCCATCAAGATTATTAGATGGTTTTATCCTCTTTATTTTTTTGTTTAAAGTGTGGTGAATTTTAAGGCTTTCTATAATTAAACAAGACTTGCATTCCCGGGATAAACCCACCTTGATCAAGATACATTACATTTTTAAAAATTATAAGGTTGGATTCAAATTGTTAATATTTTGTTCAGAATTTTGCATCTATATTCATGAATTAGATTGGCCTGTTCTCTTCTCTTTTATTAAGACCTAGTATGATTTCAGTATCAGGATTATACTAACTTCATAAAATGAGTTAGGTACTGTTCCCTCTTTTATATTCTCTGTATAAATTAAAATTTTTCTTCCATGAAAGCTTTGGAGAATTCACCTATAAAGCCCTCTGAGCCTGGTGGTATTTTTGGGAAAGGTTTTAAGTTATAGATATAATGTTTAAAAAGGTTTACAGGATTATTGATGTTTTCTATATCTTTTTGAGTCAGTTTTATTAAGATGTATATTTTTAGTGGAATTTGTCCATTTCATGTAAGTTTTGAATTATTTGTATAATATTGTTCATGGTATTTTGATTATCTTTCTATTTTCTGTGTCCAAATTTCTGTAACTCCACTTTTATTTATAATATTATTTAAGCTCTCTTTGTTGGACTAATATATTTGGCATTGTTGTATCCCATTCTTAATTAATTTTTAGAATTAATTTATATTGTTTAATCATTTTTCTTCCTTCTACTTTATGACATTATTTCTATTTATACTTTTCTAACTTTTAATTTGGAAAGTTCATTAAATTTCAGCCTTTCTGCTTTTCTATTAGAAACTTTAAAAAGTGAATATGCATTTTATGTATTTTGGCTTTTTGTTTTAAATATTTCTTTGATCTGAGTAATTTAGAAGTATATTTTAAGTGTCAAGACATGATCTTTTAAAGTTCTCTTCTTATATTTTAAAATAAATTGCATTTGGTAAGGGAGTTTGGGATGTATGATATTTTTTGCAATGTATTGATACTTTGTGGCCTGAGTGTAGATTTTTATAAATGCTCCATCTGTATTTGAGACAATTTACTTTCTGATTATTTGCATCAGGGCTCTTTATATGTCCATTACATTGAGCCTGTTAATTTTTTTACCCAACTCTATATACTTAATAATTTTAAGCTTTTAATTGCTAAGATAAATGTGTTAAATCTCCCGCTAGAATGGTATTCCAGGTAGAAGGAGGAACAGGAAATATTGGGGTCCAATGGAGTCAGAATGGTGGGAATGGAGTGAGAAGGTGGGAGAATATGAATTTAGGCAGGCCAGTCCAAAGAGCCTTGTAGACTATTGTAAGGATTTTGTTGTTTACTCTGGGTGGAAATGGAGGGTGCCAAGTTGAGGGATGACACAATCTGGCTTGCATTCTAAAATAATCACTCTGTCTGCTGTGTTGAGGATAGACAATGGGCAAGGCTAGAAGCAGAGAGACCTAGGAAGAGCCAATTACAGTAATCCAGGCAACAGATGATGGTAACTTGGACTAGTGGCCACAGTGGAGGTGGTGTGAAATGATTGGATTCTAGAAACATTTTGAAGGTTCAGCCTATAGAATTTGCTAACAGTGTAGGCATAATTGTGAGAAAAAGAAAGGCATTTATTTAGTGTATTGACAAATAGAAGAATGGAATTGTTACCAGCTGCTGGAAAGACCATGGGTGAAGTAGGTTTGGGGAGAAAAATAAGAGTTTTGGATGTGTTGAATTTAGACAACAAGTGATAATACTGAGGAGGCAGTTGGAGTCAGAACAGGAGTCTGGGGAAGATTATAAATTGGGAAGTAATTAGCATAGAGGTGGTATTTCTTTAAAAAAACAGTAAGTGACTGTATGTAGAGAAGAGGACCAAGGACTGACCACTGTGAGACTGACATTAAGCAGTCAGGAAAAGTGGGGAGATGGGGAGGGGTGAAAGTGGGGGAGAAGACTAGCAAGGGAGAATTGGAAGAAGCCACCATGAGTGAGCTAGGAGAGGAACAGGAGAATGGAGTCCTGTAGCCAATGTCAATGTCACATGACTTTTTAAATATACTCCCATGATTGTATAAATTTTTGAAATTTTCATAAATGTAAATTTAACATGATTATTAAGTCTGTTTTCTAATGTATGTATTTATAATCTAGATAATAAGAGAGGAATATGCTAATTATCTATTACGCCTTGAGGCATAGTGACCAACCATGTAATAACCAGATCAGGGATCTGCAGCAAACTACAAGAGGGCATTGAAAAGCTACAGGAGGGGGCAGGGCAGGGCAGCAAACTATGAGGGGGAAGATGGGAAGGTAACCAGGGGGACCTGCAACAGGGCGGGGTAGCAGGCTGAGAGCTACAGGAGGTGAGCAGAGAGCCACTGGCACATGGATTCATACGCAGGGCTACTAGTAAAAGCATAATATGCTAATTAGACTAGATAGCCGAATGTCTTTCCAGACATTCTTCCAGACCACCTTCCAGATGAAACTGTGGCTGTGAGGGCTAAGGCAAGCCCCTGCAGCTGCGATGGCCAAGCCCCTTGCATGACTCATGCATTGGGTCTCTGAGAGTTTTGTAATAAAAAAATCTATACAGAGGACAAATCCCTACAATTTCCAACTTCAAATAATTTGTAATTTGAGATTTTATAGGACTTAAATGTGAATCATTAAACCTGGCTTCTGTGTTGTTCTCACCCCTATTGTTTTACCTTTCCTGAGGAGGTAGGGTTAACTGTCCCTTCTTTTGTCTTTGCTGGGCTCCTATTAACATGGGCTGGCTGTGACCTCAGGCTTTCTCCTCTGGGGTCTTCTTGTTGTTTCTATTTTGATAAAAAGGATTTCCTTGAGAAAAAAACGTACAGAAAGTTCATAGAATGGCCATGTCATTGGCTATGTAGCTTGGGCTTGCATGTTGATAGATTTCAACATAGTTTTTAATTGCCCTTCAGTTTCTGCATAGGGAACTGGGTTGGGTGGTATGCTTATAGGTTCTGTACTCAATTGAATTTTATTGAATTTTATGCAACTTCTTGTTACCATCCAACTATCCCCGCCCCACAAATGTGGTGCATAGTTAAGTATTCAGTAAATGTTTGTTCCCTTGAATTAGAAGATTCAGCCTCTGACATGGCAGACTTAGTGCTTCAAAAAAAAAAACAAAAACGAACAAAACAAAACACAAAACCAGAAGATTTTATTTTAAAAGCGATCAACTTCTGGGAGTGAGCTGTTGCTTTAAAATCACACATATATTATAGTAAACATAATGGTAAAGCATACCTAAATTACAAATTGCCACCTTAAAAAAATTTAAAGTAGTTTATCCCTGTTGGTTTTCCTTTCCCACTGAAGTCATCATCTGTTCACAGAGCTCCATTAGCAGCTGAAAAGACATGGCAGGGAATTGAACAAATTGAACGTTCATAGCAGACAGATTTTCTCCTTCTGTGTGTGTGGATTGGACATGACTGTGAACAGTTGGAGGTCAGACCATCACTAATATGTATAAAACTTTTGATGTTAATTTACCATTAAAAAATATATTAATTTTTGGCAGAGGTGCAAATATTCTTGTCTTGCCTAAAGCTTTATTTCCCATGACACACAGAAAGCTAAAATCCACACTGGGCCAATTTGAAAAGCAAGTAAACTTTTTCTTTATTAAAGCCCCATTTTGCTTCTTAGTGAAAAGTGTGTGTATGGATTTCAGTTTTTTGCTCGCTAAAAAGGGCCTTGCGAAAGCCTGGAATGATCAGCCAGGAGAAGTGGGATCATGGTGAACAGGACACATGCATCCTGTTTCGGCTGCGTTTAGTGGGTTTCACTGAACTGGCCTTTCCCCTTACTATTTTGGCTGTGCCCAGTCAACATCAAACAAATGTCTTGTCAAGGAACAAAAAGATGCATAAAATTATGAATTGCATTGCCTTTGAATGTTAGCAGATGTCTCTACTATTCACTGGTAGGTTAGGGTTAGTGTTGGGTTAGTGTTGAGGTTAGGAGGCAGTTGGAGGTAAGGAAAGAAGAGAAAAGTAACTAGTCTGTTCACAGTCTAGCAACTGGCTACCTTTCTTCATGGACTGTGAGAGACTGCCTGGTCTTGAACATGTTTTCTATCATCAGGTACCCAAAGTGTACCTGAGAGTAAATATTGTTTGTGAGAAGAATGGCACCTTTTGGAACTGTTTGCTTTATGTGGTATAGGCATTGATGAAGAAATAAATAAAATAAAAGATTCTATTTTATCATTGCAGCAAAAGACAATTGTAATTGCATGTTGACTTCAGACATAAAATGACCTCAGTTTGCGTTCTATTGAGCAAATCTCCTTTCAGTTGGTATTGCCGCAAGTACTTACAACAACTTCACTGGGTTCTCTTTTGTTCTCTTTGTTTCAGTTGGTAGTTGTTAATTTTGCAGAATGCTATTAGCTTTTAATATGATGTTATTATTAAAATTTTATTTTATCATACAGGGGTCCCAGGCTGCGAGAGGGTGCAGGCCAGACTGAGGGACCTCCTTCCCTGTCCCCCAATGCAAGAATTTCGTGCACTGGGCCTCTAGTACTTGTATAAGAACTATTAAATCACAAGGTTAGGTAATCAGATGGGGAGCTCTGTGGTACAGACTATAAATGGTGGAAGAATCAGAAAAAAGAAAGAACAGCTTTTATAACTTACTTAAACTGAGCCTTGAAGACAGCATTGCTGGAGAAGTCAGCCAGAGCAAGGGGAATAGCTCATGCAGAAGTACTGTAAAGGGAAGGGCAGTAGAGAGTTAGGAGTGGAGTGTGGCTTTGGTTCCCATGGGAGGGAACAGTGAGATATTCCTGGTTACCTTGAGGAGCTTTTCTTTAAAAAAATGTTTTTTATTAATGTATTACATGTGTACATATCTTCCCATTGCCCCTCTCTCCTATTCCCATGCATTCCCTCATCCCTCAGTGTCTGGAATCCAGTGGTTATGTTTATGCATACAAGGTGCTTGAAAGTGTTCCTTCCTTTTGAATTTTTTGTAATAGTCTGAGGAGGATAGGTTTTAATTCTTCCTTGAATGTTTGGTAAAACTCTCCTGTGTAGCCATATGGCCCTGGGCTTTTGTTTGCTGGAAGCTTTTTGATGATTGCTTCAATTTCTTCCATAGTTATTGGTCTACTGAGATGTTTAGTTTATTCCCGATTGAGTTTTGGAAGGTTCTATTTTTCTAGGAATATGTCCATTTCCTCAAGATTGTCCAGTTTGTTGGAATAGTTGTTTATAATATTTTTTAAAAATACATTTTATTGATTTTTTTACAGAGTGGAAGAGAGAGGGATAGAGAGTTAGAAACATTGATCAGCTCCCTCCTACACACCTCCTACTGGGGATGTGCCCACAACCAAGGTATGTGTCCTTGACTGAAATCAAAAGTGGGACCTTTCAGTCCACAGGCCAATGCTCTATCCACTCAGCCAAACCAGTTTTGGCGTTCATAATATTTTTTAACAATACTTTGTATTTCAGTGGGGTCTGTTGTTGTTTCACCTCTTTCATTTCTGATTTTGTTTCTTTGAATCTTCTCCCTTTGCTTCTTGGTGAGCCTAGCTAGAGGTTCATCAATCTTATTTATCCTCTCACAGAACCATCTCTTGGTTTTGTTGAACTTTTGTATTGTTTCTTTCGTCTCTTTTATTTCTCTGCTCTGATCTTTACTATTTTCTTCCTTCTGCTTACACTGGGCTTTTCTTGTTGCTCTCTTTCTAACTCTTTGAGTTGTAGGGTTAGGTAATTTATTACCATTGTTTCTTATTTTTTTGCAGTAGGTTTGTAGAGCCATGAACTTCCCTCTCAAGACTACTTTTGCTGTGTCCCATAGATTTTGGACTGTTTTTTATTGACATTTGTTACATGATATTTCTTTCTTTCTTGATCTCTCTGATTACCCAGTCATAGTTTAATAGCATGCTGTCTAGTCTCCATGTGTTTGATTTCTTTGGATTGTTTTTATTGTAGTTGATTTCCAGTTTTATGCCACTGTGATCTGAGAAGGTGCTTGATATTTCTATCTTCTTGAATTTAAATAGACTTTGCTTATGACTCAACATATGGTCTATCTTTGAAAATGACCCATGTGCACTTGAGAAGAATGTATATTCTGTGGGTTTGGGGTGAAATGTTCTGCAGATGTCAATTAATTTCATCTGGTCATTTAGGATTGGTGATTCTTTGCTGATTTTTTCTTTAGAGGAATTGTCCAATGGTGATAGAGGGGTATTAAAGTCTACTACTAGATGGTATTGCTTTCTATCTTTTCCTTGATATTCTCCAGGAATTTTTTTTTAATGTATTTGCGTGCTCCTGTATTGGGTGTGCATATGTTTACTGGAGTTATTTCTTCTTGTTGGATTGCTCCCTTTAGTATTATGAAGTGGCCTTTCTTATCTCTTGTTATGTCCTTCACTTTGAGATATAATTTGTCAAATACACTTATTGCTACCCAAGCTTTTTTTTTTTTCATTTCCATTTGCCTTAAAAACCATTTTCCATCCCTTCACCCTCAGTCTGTGTGGATCTTTTTTTCTGAGGTGAGTTTATTGTAGATAGCATATATATAGGTCATGTCTTTTTTCTTATCCATGTCTTTTGATGGGGGCATTTAATTCATTTATATTTAAAGTTATTGATAGATACTTACTGCCATTTTTATTCTTTACCCCTGTGTTCCTTCTTCACTTTATATCTCTTTCTTTTCTTGTTCTTTTCTCTCTCTTTTTTTTTATAGCAGACCCTTAAACATTGCTGGTTTGGTGGTAATAAATTCCCTTAGTCCTTTTTTGTCTGTGAAAGCTCCTGATTTCACCTTCAATTTTGATTGATAGCCTAGCTGGGTATAGTATTCTTGGATTCAGACCCTTCCTTTGCATGACTTTGTATATTTCATTCCATTCCCTTCTGGCCTGATAAGTTTCTGTTAAGAAATCAGTTGCTTATTTGATGGGGTTTCCTTTGTAGGTAACTTTCTGTCTCTCTGGCTGCTTTTAAGATTTTTGTCGTTGGCATTTGCCAATTTAATTATAATGTGCCTTGGTGTCTGTATTTTGGGATTCATTTTGCTTGGCACTCTGTGAGCTTTTTGTGCATTTTTTCTTCCCCACATCAGGGAAGTTTTCTATCATTATTTCTTCAAACAGGTTTTCTATTCCTTTCGTTCTGGAACTCCCTATTATGTGGATGTTGTTTTGTTTCATGTTGTCCCAAAGTTCCTTTAGGCTCTCCTCCTATTTTTTAAATTTTTTTTTTCTAGAAGCTGTTGTACTTGGGTATTTTTTCCTACCTTTTCTTCTAGCTCACTGATGTGGTCCTCTGCTTCTTGTAGTCTACTTTTGATGCTTTCTATTGAGTTCTTTACAGCAGTAATGTCATTCATTGATTCTTGGTTCTTCTTTATTTCCTCTTGGTTCTTACTCATATTGTCGAATTTGTCTTCCATTCTTTACAGTCACCTTATGACCATTTCTCTGAATTCTTTCTCTGGTAGGTTGCTTGCTTCCATTTTGTTTACTTCCTTTTCTGGTGATGCCTGCTCTTTTTTCAATATGTGGGCTGTGTCTTTGTCTCCCCATGGTCTCTCTTCTCTGGGTATCTGGTTATGTAGTTCTCTCTTTCCTGCATTGATTTAAAGGCAAAAAATACAACACAACCAGGTACAATGCACAAGACACTGAACAGAAATGTATTCATGATATTAATAGCCACAAATAAAGGTGACCACCAGAGAGAAATAAATTAGGGGATAGGAGAAAAAGAAAAAGATAGAAAAGAAGGAAAAAATAAAAAGAAAGGAGTGCCAGGATAAAATTGGGAGAAGAGAGAAAAAAGAAAGAAAAAGAAAAAAATAGAAAAGAAAGAGAATAAGAAAGAGAAGGAGAACAAATTATATGTATGGGGAGAAAACTACAATAGAACAGCAACTAATGCTAACAAATGCCAGCAACAAGTACCTGGAGATTAATGCAAACTACAAACCACAACTAATATCAAGGGAGTTGAGGGAAAACAGAAATAAAAAAACAAAAACTAAGCAAATAAAAAGCAAAAGAAAGTAAGAATAAGCAAAAGAATCTCACAAAAAAGTATAAAAAATAGATTTAATCAACATTCAAGCAAACAACTACAAAAGGAGAGAAAAACAATTTTTTGGATAGTGAGGATGGAAAAGAAAGAGGTGTGTATGTAGGTAGAGCAGGCGATTGGAAATTAGATATATAAGTGGGGTGAAATTTTAACAGGCTAAAAAGAAAGAATAAGGAAAATCTAACATAAGAAAAGGGTAAGACTTGCCCTAACTGGTTTGGCTTAATGGAGCGTTGGCCTGCAGACTGAAAGGTCCCAGGTTCAGTTCCGGCCAAGGGCATGTACCTTGGTTGTGGGCACATCTCCAGTAGGAGGTGTGCAAGAGGCAGCTGATCAATGTTTCTTTCCCATCAATGTTTCTAACTCTCTATCCCTCTTCCTTTCTTTCTGTAACAAATCAATAAAATATATTTTAAAAAAAGAAGAAAAAAGAAAAGGGTAAGACGGACAACAAAAGGGGAAAAATTAAGAGAGTGATGGCATAAAGGTAGGGTTGAGTTATAGAGTAAAATTATGCTAAAGGAAAGATGAAATTAGAATGTAGAACTCTATTTCTAAAGTAAAATGCAGAAAAAATAAAATGACACTATTTTTTCCCCAAAAATGTAAAATAGTAGTAGTAATAATACTGATTGAAAATAAAAATGTAAAAAATAAAAAGGTAAGATCAAGTGAGAAAAAAATTAGTTTCTTAAGTAAAAGATGAAAAAATTAAAAATTAAAAAATATATAATGTGCAGTGGTGAAGGTCATTCACTTCATTTATTGATCTGTTTGGCACACCTGTTTCCCAGTGGGGACAGTATTACAGTTCCCTGTATTCCACTAATGCTCAGTGTTGTAAACCAGTCCAGATTTTTAAATAGGAGTTGTGTCTTAATCTCTTTATTCTTTTGTGATTACACTAGAGTCAATTTGTGAGTCAGCCCCTGGTTGGCAGTGTTTTGGGATTGACCTCTGAGACTATAGGTCCTCTCTATCCTGTGCTTAGATCCTGCTTTCCCTGTGGCACTGAATATAGGTTTGTGGGAGTGGGCTGCCCCAGACAGTCACTTCCCACTCCGATCCCCAAGTTCAAGAAAAAGTTTTCCAGGGTGTCTCCAACTGGGTGATTCTATGTATTGGGCTTAGCAATCAGAAGCAAGGATCTGAAGAGGAAAGAACACAAGTCTGTGCAATCCCCTTCCCCACTCTTGTCCATGAAGCCGCCATACTTTAATAACTCCCAGGCTGTCCTTTGTCCTTCTGTGTCAGATCAAAATGGGTTGCTTTCTAGAGATCCCCTCTGTTAGCTGCTCTGAGGACCCCCTTCCACATTCATGGATCATGCCAGACCCAACAGTCACAGATTTCTCAAGATGCAGATTTCCCCTGACCTCCAGCTTCCAGTGCACATGTTTCTCTTTCCTGTGAGACCAGAGACCTCATCGTATCCCAGGTGAAATCTGACCTTTATGTGTGGTGTACAGAGCTCCTCTGAATCTGAGTGTTTTCGACAATTGGGGACCAGTGTTCTGAGGCTCGCAGCTGTTCGGTGGGTGCTGTAGTTGTAGATTTTCAGGCTTCCGTAAACATCCACTTTCCCCTGCAAGATGGCGTGGTCTCCACATCCAAGCTGGTGGCTCTGGGAGGGAGCCCAGCACCAGTGGAGGCTCCTGGTCAGGGGAGCCCTGTCCAATAGTTTCCCACCTCCTCCTGGAGGATAACTGTCCCTTAACTCACCAACAAACACTCCCAGTGCGACCCTCAGCTGTTCTGTCTGCTCAGGGATAAGGCTCAGGACACGTCTGTCTATTCCACCACCATTTTTCTTCAAGGAGATTTTCTTTTCTTTTTTTTTCCCTTAAGATCGGTGTAAGATTGCACTGTAGGATATTGAGGACCTGTGCCTATGTTTCATTTACCAATCATTCAGGTAGTCTACCAAAGAAACATACAAGAGGTCATCTAAACTTAATAAAGAAGATTTTAACATTTGACCTTAATATCTGTTAATCTGAATTTTGAAAAGGAAAATGAGAGCCTGGTAACATTTCTATGAATAAAGAAAATGACCTTGATTTTTATCCTGAAAGCCTTGCTCTCAAATTCCCTCGTGGTCTGTGAGTCATAGAATAAAGTGACAAAACCTCCTCCATAATGATAAAAGATTTTGCATTCATTTTTTTTAACCCCAAATATGCTATGCTTCATTTTCCTTATTGTCAAGTCTGAGCATTCATTAAAGTAAGACAATGAAGGACCTCTACATCTTCCACTGGATCCTTTATTTTCTTCTTCCTCCCTCTTCCTTCATCTAATAAGAATTGACAAAAAGATTCTAACTTTGCACCCTCCCCTCTTTTTTTTTTTTTTTTACATTTCTGCTGTTCTCAATAAATCTCGGAGACTAGGTGATGTCTTTCATTTCCTCTGGCATTTTGCTGCTCCAGTTTCCTTATAGTTTCCCCAGGGGAATAACCACAGAAGAACTTCCTCACAAATAGAACAATGAGTCTTTGAGAGCCTCCTACAAATCCCTAAGGTCAGAGTGGCTCGCTCAACTCATAACCAAGATGGCTTCTCAGGCTATTCCACTCGGTCCTGCATCTCCCCCCGCCACTGGAAACCAGATAAAGGCAAATAATAATGGGGCGGCAAAACAGAAGTTTAGTAACATGTGAGAAATGAACTGTCAGCTTGGTTTTGACGCAAAGGCCACGGGATGTAGGAGAGAAGCAGAAAGAGACCTGACCACGTTAACCTTGTGAAACAAATGAACTGTGGACAAGAATAGCAATATTTTTGAAAAGGAAAATGGGAGGAATGGTTCTACATGTTGGATCTGGTCTTTTCTTTTTGCAGGAATTCTGTTGTCCCTTTAGAAAATATCAAAGCCGTTCCAAGGCACATTGGCACCCGGGTGGCACTGCAGCCTTCTCTTGGCACTGCTCGTCCTGTTGCTGGCAGGACAGAGCATGGACCCCTTGAGCCTCATCCTCTGTTGTTTTGTGCACAGGAGCCAAACATTGTGGCTACTCACAAGGCAAGGCTGGCAGCTGAAGAGCCCAGATGCCAAGCTCTGGACTGGACTTCTGTTCGGTTTGTGGCCGGTCCCTTCCCTGGCATCTGCCCTGGCTTTGCAGCAGCCTGTGTCCCCGTCTGCAGAGCTGGGCTCCGGATTAGGCTTCTGTTGGCTCCCATGGATGTTCGGTCACTGTTTCCCTTTTGAATTATCCTTGATTATGAGGAATGTGCTTTTATGACACATTCCTCCCCAGGCACCTGCCTCAGATGATGTGCCTTCGCCACTAAAAAGAGATGGAGGGGGGGGGGAGGGGGGGGATGAGGGTAAGATTCTCTCAAATGACTGGCCATTGTTAGCAAGAAAGCTCATGGAATGTGAACATCCCTCCTCAGGTAGGAAGATGTAAAACGAAATACAAAAGCTTATATTTTAGACACAAACTTTAATTTTCTTCCTAATGATTAGGAACATTTACAAATGAAGTTAAACAGAAAAAGTCAAAGTCAAAAACCCCAGTAACATGAGAAATTCTGGAAGGCTCTTTCCCCCTCCCCCCTTTTTAAAGTCCCTTTGACGTTCTGTCCTCACGCAATGACACTGTCCTTGACTGAGAAAGCACTCTTACTTCGTAATCCATAGTGTTTTGACTTGACAAAAAGAGAAGGTAGGTTTCCCCAGGTTACAGGAAGCAATATTTTTATCGCATTAATCACCAAATAGACATTGAGTTGGGTTCTGAGTGGGTAAAAAATATTGGATCATATTTTGCTGGTGGGGGGTGAGGGTAGGAAGAGGTGAGCCAATAAGTTTCCTTGATGGAGCAGATGGATAGTCCCCCGATAAGAGGAAACCTTGTGCTTAACTGAAAAATGAAAATAACTTGAAGTTCACCAACTAGAAGGGAAGCAAATATGTTCAACATATTCACCTCTGGAGTATATTTGTACATCTGAGAGGCTTTTGACATTTGTTCACACTCTAGAATCTTCATGTGTTTGCCCAACCGGTGTGACTGACTATGGTTAATCAGAATTACATATACAGTTCAAAGGAAAGAATGGAATTACAGTTGAGTACAGGATGCTTTGCTTTACACAGTAGTGTCTAAATGACTTTCTGGGAATTTGAGCAACTTTGGACCCATACCCCAACTTTATAATAGCATCAAACTAAATGATTATTCACTGCTCAATTTCTGTAGCTGGAACAGGAGCTTGTCCCAATGGCAATCTCTTAGGCTTCCTGAAATCTCAATGAAAGCTAAGTCTCTGAAGTCAGAGAGGCTTGGATTCTAGTCTCAGTTATGCTTTTATTAATTTCATGACTTTGAGTAAATTTCTGAACCTCTTTGAATCTCAATTTTCTCTTCTATTCAATGGGAGGATAACAGTACCTATCTCATGGGGTTACTGCGAATTTTAGATGACAAATTCATGGCACAATGTACAGCACAGAGTAAGACCTAAGCAGGTGTTGGCTAGTGTTAAGGTTTCCTGTATGTTGGGGCTGGAAGAACCTGTGTAATTTTTATCTCACTGGTTGACCCTCAAATTTATTGACTTTATTGCTTTTAATGAGGCAGAATGATTTGTGTTCTTGAGATCCTTGGGGCTACACATATCATTGTATCAGACAGGGCATAGGATAAGTAAATGTTGTTAAATGAAGCAGTGATCAGATTAGACTTCAGAATGATTCCCCTTGAATGTATTATTTTAGCAAGTTAAACTGAGATAGAGCTAGTTTATAAATTACTGTCAAAATAGACATCTGCTGAGGTGGCCCAACAAAAAATTTCAAGCTTTAGGAATATAGGTACTGAGGAAATAAATCTATTAAAGGAACACTTTTCAACTTTGGAACTGTGACCACACCAACTCTGACAAATAGACAGTCACTGACTTGAGCAGATGACCTTAGGAGAAGCAAAGCACACTGGGAAGGAGCAATAGTCATTAGGTAAAGCCTTAGCAGCATTTGTGGGCTCTAGAAGAGGGAATTCATCTCTAAATCTAGAAAATAAGAGGGCAAGGGGCAGTTCACTTTCTGTGAAGGGCCAGAAAATACATAATTAGGCTTTGCAGTTCACATGGTCTCTAGAATTATGGTGTGAAGTAGCCACAGACAATATGTAAGCAAATGAATGTGGCTGCGTTCCAATAAGACTTTATTTATGAAGCAAATGGCAGTAGGATGTGGGCCATAGTTTGCTGAATTCTGGTGTAAGGAAGGGAAAATGTATTGAGTCAATATTGAGAGTTTTACCTTGTAATCAAATTTTAGGTAGGTCACATAAGCCCTAAATAAGGCATATCTCTTATTTCTTATTCTTTCTGGTTCATAGTTTATTGAGTTAAGGTATATGAGGACTTTAAAGGATGTGGAGAAAAGGATCAGGGACCATGAGCCTGGAGTCCAAACTCAAGAGCCAGACAGATGTGAGGAGCAGTAATAAGATAATGTGAACTGGTGGGGAGGGTTGGGCACTAGGGAAAGAGTATCTACACTCTGTTCCAGCCAACCACTGAGAAGTTAAGTCTAATGTTTCAGATATTCCTGTTTTTTCAAAAGACCAGAAACCTGATAAAATTTCCCAATTTTTAAATATTGGCTTGCCAATTTTAAAAACACTGTGTGGCCCTGCCAAAACATATGTGTGGTTAAAAGAGGGCATGTAGACCGGTGGTTTGTGACCTTTGCTTCCAGCCCATGGATCTTTACCTCTGAAATACTAGTTGCCTTAAAATAGGGCTGGGTGTTTTTCTAATGCTAGTCTGATTTTATATATATATATTGATGTCAGAGAGCAGAGAGGAAAGGAAAGGAAAGAGAGATAGAAACATCATAGATGAGAGAGAATCCTTGATTAGCTGCCTCCTGAATGCCCCCTACTGGGGATTGAGCCTGCAACCTGGATATGTGCCCTGACTATGACCTCCTGGTTCATAGGTCGATGCTTAACCACTGAGTCACACTGGCTGGGCTGAGCTAATCTAAATGTTAAAGGGTTCAACAGATAATTTCCTTAAAGTCACCCCTCTATTTCAAAATTGTCCACCCCAAAGTGGCACCACAAAGCTCTGTCTGACTATAGGGTCAGGGTGTGCCAAGCATGTCCTATTTTTAATTTCATTAGGATTTGAACATCCTATAAGGAAAGGGCAAGATTGACAGCTTGTTCATTACAATGAAGATTTATGGACAACCAACCTAGAATATTCAAAAGAAATCTGTCTACATTGGGTGCAAAATTGTCCAGCTCTGCTTGAATATGCTAAATCCTCCCTTATCACGCCCCTGCTCTTTGTGTTGGCAGATTTAATTCTATGATTCAGTAGAAACCATTCTCTTTTCCTAATATGAAGATCTCATTTTGCTCTAAACTCTGATAATTTGAGACTCTTTTTTTTCTGAGCTGGATATAAACAGAAATTAGCTTTTCATCACTTAAAAGTTTAATTCCCTAGTTTTAATGAACTCTTTAAAAATAAACTGGATAGATTAGATAAAGTTTTGTATTTTTATTTGACACCCAAAGTGCTTTATTGTGGAAATATTTGGGCTACAAGTTATAATTTTATTCCATGGGCACTAATTTATTTGGGATTGATTTTTACTGAAGCCATCTGAAAATTCCTTTTTTTTTTTTTTGGAATAAAATTCACATGCTGGAAGTCTTTGGAGGCTTTTAAACCCAACTCTTTTTTTCCCCTTCTTTTTAGCAGTAATTCTTCCAGAAATAGTCTATTGTGCCTGACAAAATGTATCCAATCCTGAACTTGAAGAGGTTCCACTTCTATTTGTAACTCAGTGACCCTGAGGTCCAAATTGGTAATGAACTTTCTGAAAAAGCACTCTTGGTTCTTTAATAAGAACTTATTGGTCATTAGCACCCTAGCCTGGGCTTA
>PVJN01035414.1:0-22138 GCA_004026805.1 Lasiurus borealis
TTGGGGGCAACCAGGCCAGCAGGGAGGGGGCAGTTGGGGATGACTGGGCCAGCAGGGGGTGGGGGGTGGCAGTTAGGGGCAACCAGGCAGGCAGGCAGGTGAGCAATTAGAAGTCAGCGGTCCAGGACTGAGAGGGATGTCCGGCTGCCAGGGGGGCCGGGATTGGTGTAGACTCGGCTAAGGGGATTCCCCCCAAACCGGCATGCACAAATTTCATGCACCGAGCCTCTAGTCATTTCTAATAGCCAAATCATGGAAATGTAACAGGTGTCCATACATGGAGAAACGGGTAAAGGAAATGTGGAATATTATATGGCCATAAGAAAAAAATCTTGCTATTTCTGACATGGATGGATCTCGAAGGCATTATGCTAAGTGAAACAAATCAGACAGCACAAGACAAGACCATATGAGCTCACTTATATGTGGAGTATAAAACAAAAAACCACACAGATACAGAGAAGAGATCAGTGGTGGCCAGAGGAGCTGAGGGATGGGGAAGGAGGGAGGGTGAAATGGGTAGAGGGGTCATCAGGTGGAAACGCCGAGTTATACAAAAAGTCGCGGATGTAAGGTACAGTATGGTTACCACAGTCACTCACACTGGGCGGAATATTCTGAAGTGGCTAAAAGTAAACCTTACGGCTCTCACAAGGAAAAAAGTTTTATAACTCTGTCTGGTGATGTATGTTAACTAGATTTATCGTGATCATTCTACAATACATACAGATGTCAAAACATTGTGTATACCTTAATGTTACACTTTAATTCTATAAATAAAAGGAACTTTAAAATAAAATGAAACACTAAGTGTGATGATAAAGCAAATGGATTACCTTGTACAGTTTTCCAGAACTGCTCTAGTGAGAAACCCAATCCACGTGGCGTCTTTCTTGCCCAGAATCCACTCTAGCACACCTGGAAGAGATCACACACAGGGTCAGGGCCTGGAAGAGGGGAGAGTGCTCACCAGAATGCCCAGTCCAGCCCAGCCCCCCTCTTGAAAACATCCCTGAAATTTCCACTTCATCTCACAGCTGCCTACTCACCCATAAAGCCGCCGTTGGTGCTGAAGCGCTCATTCAGCGTGAGGCTGAAGAGCCCCTGAGAGAGAGAGAGAGAGAGAGAGAGAGAGAGAGGAGGGGGTGGGGTCAGACACTTGGGCCACCCTGTGTCAGGTCTCTCTATGCCCTGCACACGGTATACCGAGCCCGGGCCTGGGTAACGGGGAGTGCGAAGGTAATCGTCGGGACAAACCACCTGCTATAAACAGAGCTTTTCTGGAAGTCCAAAGGGTTTCCCACCTGGTGCACGAGGCAAGTGGGTGGGACGGCACTGGCCTCCCTTTCCCACTACCTGCAGGGCAGGGAATGAATGCCCGAGGTGCCAGGGCAGACCCGGGACCAGGCTCCAGGTGGACACTCCCAGCCTCCAACACTGGAAACCTCTGTTCCTTTCTCAGAAGGCAAGAGGAGGTACCGAGGGACCCAGGGGCTTCGAGTCCCCCCTCCTCAGAGAGGGAGAGCAGGACACAGAGCGGCCTGTGAAACTACTGACAGTAGATTCCTTACCGGTTTGAATCCGGTTAACATGCCCACGTAGCCGGCAAAGCTTGAAGCCTTGAAGACCGTTTTATTATTTCTTTGGAAGTCCAAGTTCACTGTGAGAGGTTTTAGCTCTTCGGTTATGGTCCAGGTGTTGTTGTTTACATTCCACCTACAAAAGACAGATTTCGTGACATTTGAGAACAATGATGATAACGATGAATAGGATGATGATGACCAGGCATTATACTAGGGACTTTACCTATCTGATCCTTAACCATCAATCCTAACAAGTACTCTGCATCACAGGGGAGGGTGGGGGCCTGGGTGAAAGGGTAAAGGGAGTAAGAAAAACCCTCATAGGCACCGACAACGGCATGGAGATTACCAGCGGGGCAGGGGTCGGAGAGGCAGAAGGTAAAGGGGGGGTAGATGGTGATGGAAGGAGACTTGACTTGGGGTAGTGAATACATGATACATTATACAGATGATGTGTTGTAGAACTGCACAACTGGAACCAGTGCCGCCCCAATAAAGTCAGTAAGAAAAGAACAATATGGAAGGTTTCATCCTCCATTCTTCACAGGACAAAACGAGGCTCAGGGAAGAGAAGGTACTTCTCTGCATATATGTCTATAAATAACGAACCCCAGATTCAAATGTTGGTGCCTAATTATAAAACACTTTTTCCCCCTGCCAGAAAGAGCAAGAAGACATAACATAGAAAGCTATTCTTCCTTTGAAGCAATGCACTGGACATGCACCTGGCCTTCAAGCACACTCCGAAGTTTTGTGCACCGGGTGCGGCTCAGTGATGGACTCACCAATAACTGAGCCAGCGTACACCCATCTCATCCCAAAACTCTTGTCACTTCTGGCCACACTCTGAGGGTGACCTAGCGCTTTTCACCACCGTAATCATCCTATGCTTCTCAAGACTGATACCATTTTCTTTACTCACCCGAGAAATATTCCAAAATCCATGTTCCGCCCATGTACCAAGTGACCTAATGGGAAGTAAGCAAGGGAGACAGGCAGGAGCAGTTACGATGGCACGACTGAGCGTAACCCAAAGCCGGACACGGAAGTCTGGCTCGACGACAGTCACACTATTCCACCCACAGGAAGAGGAAGCCGCGTCCCAGCAGCGTAAGCCACACTGCTGTCCCCGTCACGTCGGCCAGACCCCTCCACAATGTCCGTGGACACAGGCTTTCCCGTAAGGTAAGAACCCGGGGAAGGACCGACGGTCATCCTCCGGTCCCCTCTGACAGGGCCCTGCCTGAACAGCTATTTTAGCCGCCCCTAACGTGACCCGCAAACATGCTTCAGGCACGGCCAGCAGTACCCGGACCCCTCAAAGAACGGGTAAAAAGTAACAGTGAATTGGGGTCAATCGCGCTGTGCCCTGTACTCTAGCTGCCAGGAAAACATGGGAAAAGGGGGGGGGGTGCTATCTGGGCCCTTGGGCTGAGAAATGATGGAGAAGATGGGTCCTGGGCCTCAAGGGAAGGCTGGGGCGTGAAGGCGGTGCTCACAGGGGAATGAGGCGCCTTGTGGGTACTTATATCAGATCACAGAGATGGGGACGAGTGACTCTGAGGACAGTCCTGAGATACTCCTGTGCCTGGATTACACTTCAGTGGGCATTGCAATGATCTTAAAGGAAGGAGAGTTCTCCACCCACTTTTAAAACGTTACCAGGATCCCACACTGGGTGTGACATGTACAGAATTCGCACGGCCAGCCTAGATGTTATGAGTTCTAATTCCACTCATTTGGAAGTTCCTTCTTTGACCCTGTGGTTGGCAGTGCTCACCCTTCAGCATCCTTACCTTTCTTGTCTTCCGCTATGATTGAGGTACAAATGGTAAAAAACTCATAGAATATATTGAAGGAGATAATCTCTCCTAGGAGGAAGGAAAGGACATTTTTTGGTTAACACACAGAACCGTGATGTTATCAGGAAGTTCTTCTTTAAGAAAGAGTCGGACTATCACACCGTGTTTGCTTGGGCATGCGCACAAACAGAATGTACGTGAATGGTCCTGACTGTTTATTCTTAATATCCAGAATCTGGACACAAGCCAATACCCTATTCATTCAATAAGTACAATCAGCCTGGCATAATAGTGCATACTGTTGGGTTCTATTTATAAGCAATACAAGAGGCAAAACTAATCAAGGTGTCTATTGTCTATGAAGGGGTATGACGGAGCATTCTGGGTAGCTGGGGTTTTCTGTAAGCTGGTCTGAGTTGCAATGACATGCATGGATTTTAAACATTCTGCTGAGCTGTACAGCTAGGATCTGTATGTGTATCATACCTCAATAGAAAACATTTTCAGTGCTTTATTACATTTTTTAAGAGCTGAGAAATGAACTTTACCTAAAGGTATGCCAGTCAGATCTGCAATCCCCCTCATTTCCTCCTCATAAGGGCCAGAAATGTTGCCAAGGAGACCAGGCTGAAAACCAAATAAATGAGCCATCATTCGACCTAAAAGAGTTGCTTTGAGATTTGGTTCTTTACATATCATTTGTTCTAGATCAGTGGTTCTCAACCATTTTTAATGCTGTGACCTTTTAATACAATTCCTCATGTTGTGGTGACTGTCCTCAGAGTCTACAGCAGTGGTTCTCAACTTGTGGGTCGCGACCCACAGGTTGAAAACTGCTAGCAAAGTCGCTTAAGACCATCAGAAAACAGATATTTACATATGATTCATATAACAGTAGCAAAATTATAGTTATGAAGTAGCAACGAAAATAATTTTAAGATTGGGGGTCACCACCACATGAGGAACTGTATTAAAAGGTCACAACATTAAAAAAGGTTGAGAACCACTGTTCTAGATGCTGCTGCCACAGCAGGCGATCTTATTTTTAAAGGCACTTGTACACCATGTATTTCTACAAGATCTATGTCACACTCCCCGTACCTCCTGCTCTGAGACCGTGAGCCCATTGCCTGAGGTGCTGTGCAGAGACTGTGAGTCTGACTGTCTCTGTCCCACCCTCCTCTCCGGAGGAACCGGGAGAGTCCACTTGGCTGACCTCATAGGACCCACCACACAACAACCTCGCCAGAAGCACTCCCCAGCTTTCTCCGCAAACACACCCGGTGGCCAATGGCAGTACCCCCTCATTCCTATTTCCTTCCCCCACAGCAAATGTCTGTATTCTAGTCACTGAAAACTTCTATCACCGTGAACATCTGCTCTTGGCCTAAGACGCTTTATGCATTCTGTGGGCAAACAATGGACACAAGGCCCTATCCGGTTTGGCTCAGTGGATAGAGCATTGGCCTGCGGACTGAGGGGTCCCAGGTTCAATTCCAGTCAAGGGCATGTACCTTGGTTGTGGGCACATCCCCAGTAGGGGGCGTGTAGGAGGCAGCTGGTCGATGTCTCTCTCTCATCGATGTTTCTAACTCTCTATCCCTCTCCCTTCCTCTCTGCAAACAATAAAATATTTTAAAAACAACAATGGACACAGGGGCAAACTCAGTGGTGGGCATCCTCCTTTTATCCTAACTGCACCTACTCTCCCGCAATGACATCACGATGTAAGCTCACAGCCTCTTGCTGATAGATCATGAGTTTAAAATGTACAAGGCTTGCTGTAGCCGGTTTTGGCTCTGTGGGTGGATATTGCATTGATCTGCATACTGAAGGGTCCCAGGTTCGATTCCAGTCAAGGGCATATGCCCAGGTTGTAGACTTAATCCCTAGTTGGGGGGTGTGCAGTAGGCAGTGGATCAATGACTCTCATCATTGATGTTTCTCTCTCTCTCCCTCTCCCTTCTTCTCTGAAATCAATAAAAACATTTTAAAAATTTATATGTAATGGGGCCTCTGGCAGTGCACAAGGAATATTCTCTCCAACTTAACAACAAAAATGCCTTACTGAACATTTACTAACCACCTGTTATAACCAGGCACCGGGCTTTGCATACAGTATGTCATTTAATCCTTACAGCCACCATCCACAGTGTGCACTGGTCCATTCTCCCTGCGGAGAGAGCTGAAGCTTCATGAGAAACTTGTCCAAGGACGCATGGCTATTACGTGACTGACCCAACCTTCAAAGCCAAAGTTTAAAGAACAAAAACCTCCATTTGTCGAAGGGCAAAGCCCGGGCACCTTTGCGCACTGCGGCCCCTGCTCCATGCAGAGGAGGGGCTTCTGTACCTGGAGGGGGTGAGGATGACCACGGGAGAGCCTTCGTGAAAGGCTGGGAGAGCGTGCACACGAGGGAGGGCAGGCTTGCTGGTTGGCAGGAGCCAGCCTCACGGGGATAATATGCCCAGGGCATCTGCGGGGGGTGATTCTCAACGAAGAGTGGCTCCCCTCAAACCCCACCCGGGGAGATTTGCTGACATCCAGAAACAGTTTCAGTCGCCACAAATGAAGGGGTACTGCTGGCAACCAGTGGGTAGAGGCCGAAGAGGCTGCTACCCACCCTTGGATGAACGAATAGCCCCCCCTCCCCCCAACAACAAAGTATTTTCCCATCCTAAATGTCATTAAGACGTCTGCCCTAGGGCCTTGGTGCCCAACCCATCCTTGGCACCCTGCAGGCCAGGGAGGCCCCCAGCAAAGACTGAAAGAGGGGTCTTAGGGGCCACACCCTAGATTTTCCATCGGTTCCACCTAAATTTAAAAAGACTGAGAAGTAGAGTCTCCCTGAAGGGCCAGGAGGAAACACAATGGTTAGGTGACTGCACAGCACAGGAAACACGCACACAGTGAGTCTCAGTGGCCGAAGCTGCTGAGGGTTCCGAAAGCACAAGGCCTGCTGGGAAAATCTCTGGTGTCCTGGGCAAAGCATTTAGGGAAAACACCAAACGTTCAATAACAAACTTGAAAGCCCAAGTGTACGTTAAGGGGAAGGAAACGCTATACTCCAGATGAAATAGGTTTATTTTGCCCATAGCTTGTAAAATGGTCAAGGGCAGTTAGCAGCCAAAGTTGGCCATGCTGTGTCATGTCCCTGCTCTGATCGTACTAAACCCCACAATGTCCACTCCCGAACTTTGGACAGTTGTCTAGAATAAATGCAAAAGTGTCTAAGCTCCTTAGAAGAGGCTGTAAAATTATGCCTTTAAGTAAATACCAGCGACTTTTCTGAACTGTGTTTCTAAATTTATTGTAGGAAATATTTCTTACCAACTTTTCATCCACTATCTGCATGATTTTTCCACTTGGAACAAATACATTTGCTGCATTCCTCAGGTAATTCATCATAACCTTTAGCTGAAAAGTAAATGAATTCATTCATTAGTAAGAAGCATACAATTTAACAATAAGAAGATAAACATTTCAATCAAAAAATGGGCAAAAGATCTAAATAGACACTTTTAAAAAGAGGACATACAGAAGGCCCAAATACATATGAAAACATGCTCAAAGTCAGTAATCATCCAAGAGATGCAAAAACAAAACAATGAGATACCATCTCACACCTGTCAGAATGCCAGTCATCAACAAATCAACAAACGACAAGTGCTGGCGAGGATGAGGAGAAAAAGGAACCCTCGTGCACTGCTGGTGGGAATGCAGGCTGGTGCAGCCACAGTGGAGAACAGTATGGAGTTTCCTCAAAAGTTAAAAATGGAACTCCCATTTGACCGACTAATCCCACTTTTAGGACTATATCCCAAGAAACTAGAAACACCAATCAGAAAAGATATATACACCCCTATGTGCATAGCAGCACAATTCACAATAACTAAGATTTGGAAACAGCCTAAGTGCCCATCAGCGGATGAGTGGATCAGAAAACTATGTTACATCTACACAATAGAATACTATGCTACTATAAAAAAGAAGGAACTTTTACCATTTGCAACAGCATGGATAGAACTGGAGAGCATTATGCTAAGCAAAATAAGCCAGAGAAAGATAAATATCACATGATCTCATTCATATGTGGGATATAATGATCAACATAATTCCATGAATAAGAATAGATCAAATGGCATATTAGCGTAACCAATGGATACAGGCACTGAGGCAGTGGGGGCTTGCCTGGAGTGGGAATGGATGGGGGAGGAGGGGAGGAAGGTCAATTGGGGAAAAAGAAGACAAATGTAAAACATTAGACAATAAAAAAATAATAATAAATAAATAAATAAATAAGAAGCTCCAAGGAATGACACCTTTTCCTCTACCATCATTTATGGTAAACTAGAGTCCCAGTGCACAAATTCGTGCACCAGTGGGGTCCCTTGGCCTGACCAGTAAGATGCAGACGAAACCAGCTCTCCACCATCCCCTGAGGGGTCCTGGATTGCAAGAGGGTGCAGGCCAGGCTGAGGGACCCCACTGGTGCACAATCAGGGCCGGGGAGAGATGCAGGAGGTTGGGCAGCGGGGAGAGACCATGGGAGGGTTTCTGGGCCTGTCCGGCCCATCTTGCTCAGTTCCGATCGGCCAGGCCCCAGCAGCAAGCTAACCTACCAGTCATATGATCTGCACCCTGGAGATCAGTGCACTCATAGTGAGCGGGTGAGCAGCCTTAGCATATTGTTAGCATATTACACTTTGGTTGAATAGCTGACTGGTCGACCAGATGACCGGACACTTAGCATATTAGGCTTTTATTATACAGGATGGCAGAAAAGTATCCAAAGTTAATTCCTCAAGTGCTGGTGTGGAATTTCATACAGTGGGATTTCATGAAGTGTTCATTGACCCATGCATTTCATTGAGTAAGTCAGATCTGAGACGGCAGCATACCGAAGGTGTCTTGTCGGTGATCAGCTCCTGCCACCTCTTGTAGGGCGGTAAGTCCAGGTTGATGGTGTACCATGGCGCCGGCCCCCGATAGCTGCGAGAGAGGCACATCATCTTGAAACGGTAAAGCAGTCTTTTTGACCGGGGTTAGAGTTATATCGACATGGATATGTCAGAGACAGATTCTTAATGACAACACAGAAGTTGGGCCCTGGCGGGTATGGCTCAGTGGTTGGAGCATTGGCCAGCACACTGAAGGGTCTTGGGTTTGATTCCCAGTCAAGGGCACATACCTGGGTTGCCCATTTGACCCTTGGCTCCAGTTGGGACGTGTGTGGAGGCAACCAATCAATGTGTTTCTCTCACATCTCTCTCTCTCTCTCTCTCCCCACCATCCTTACTTCCTCCCTTCCACTCTGTCTAAAAAATTAATGGGAAAAATATTCTCGGGTGAGGGTAAATAACAGGAACAAAATATACAGAGAAATCAGTACTCAAAATCTGCAAAAGCGAATTTGCTGGTGCTTCTGTCCTGCACTGTCTAGAACCATCAGTAGCTGCAGAAACCCCAGACTAGAATTATACCTTGTGGAATGGGAATGTGAACTACGGATACAGGAAAGAACCAGTGCAGGTTCTGGAGCTCTGTGCAGCCGGAATATCACCGCCAGAAAACACCTGCCCGGCTTTCTCTCCTCAGTCTCTGCAAAGGTGTCCTCTGAGCCTGGGAACCTCTAATTGGTCTCCCGGTCACCCTGCCTCTCAGGCGTCTGACACTATGGCCAAGTCATCGTTGTCGTCAGTAAGGTCGTCTTTCAAAACCAAAGAGCCGCATGTGGCTCACGAGCCACGGTTTGCCGGCCATTGCGCTAGGACAGCGGTCACCAACCTTTTGGACCTCACGGACCACCAGTGGAGCAATGGTTGGCGACGGCTGCTTTAGTCCACGTAACCATGTCCCGGGCCGTTGAAGTAAAACTCGGCCCATACTTACATCTAAGGCAGAGACGGGTGAGTTCCCAAGCCCTGAGCTGTGCTCCTGGTTACACTTCTGTTTGCGAGTTAACTAACGGACTCTCTAAACATGCAGCTGAGCTCGCGCCTGGGGCTGTGTGTGAGGTTTTATGAAACTGTGAACCAGCAGCCACTGGTCCTGTGACCCAGACAGGCAAGGAGGGCACCCTGATTCTGGAAACAGACTTTCGAACAAAATCAGTGCATTTTGTTCTTTTCAAAATCCCATTTCCTTGGGAAGGAGTCTGGCAGAAATACCAGCGCAGAAACATTTATATTACGCAGAGGTATAAAGACAGGAAACCAGTGTTTATCCGTATATGTGTGTATACACGTGTATAAACACACACTCACACCATCGGCAGTTTGGAGCCAGTTAAAAGCAGGGAAGGTCGGCTGGGCAATCAACTTATAGACCCATATAAGGTGGCAAAGAGAGGAGAAGAAAAGCCTTGACCGTGGAAAGTTACTCATTACACGCTCAATGAGCTGGGGCGGTGAGACCAGCCAAGTGGGACGCACAGTCAACATGGCCCTGAGGACGGACGTGCCGGTCGTGCTGAGAGACAGAAAGGAGAGCTCGGGGAGAGCAAGCCCTAGGGGGGCTGGACTTGCACCCGCTTTAGACTGACATGGACACTGACTGGTTCTAACTCACTTCCTGCCCAAGGAGTGCCTCTTTCTGAGAAAGGCCGTACAGAACGAGAATTTAGTTCAGTACAATCTCCACTGTGCCTAGAGCAGAGGCTCTGCAGGCAAGTGCAGCACAAGCTGTATAACGAGAGGCTACAAACCCGAAAAGTCATCTTGCCATACCGGTTAAAGTTTAACTCTGCCTCCTTCTCCCCTCACCCCCCATCCATCCCCCTGCACCCCCCGGCCCCCGCAGGCAACATTCACTGAGCAGAAAGAGCAGGGCAAACAAGAGGACCTGCCTTAAACCTTCCCCTTCTCTCCCTCACCCCGGCCCCTCTGGAGCGGTGAGCTAGTCTCGGGTCTTTCTCAGAGACCCATGCAGCCGGCCACAAAGGACCTGAAAGGCCACCGTATATCCAGACGACAAATAGGAACATTGAATACACTAAATATTGGCCCTACCGTCAGGTTTTCCAATCCTGTTTTCCCTTGATAAGTCTGTTTACCATGCCAGGGTTTACTGCTCGAATGTTTCACCTGTAAGACCCTACACTATTCTGCCCCAAAATAATCTGGTAATTTATACACAGGCGCCACACAGAGATCCCCGGTCAGCTCTGCATTTGTGAGGAAGAGTAAAATGCTGAGTGGTAGGCAGAAGAATGTAGTGAAGAATAGAAATCCTGCCCCCTGTGAGTTTGAATGGCTAGAAATGAGCATTTTCATCACGAGGTATTTTCATGTTTGACCAGGGTCTTTCTTGGTCAAATGCATAAGACACAAACTTGAGGGGGGAAAAATGTTTGTCTCTCTTAGGATAAAGGACACGACTTAAGTTCTTTCACTGCCGTTATTTTTAGGAGGTCAGTGCGCAGGGAAATGTGCGTTTTAATCCTCTCTCATTCTGTATTTACTCACGTTGGCCCAGAAGGAGGGTACGTTGATTTCCTGCAGTCTTCTGTCCACTACAAACAAAGAAAACACACAATTTCAGAAAATATCAAATTAACAGGCAATGTGCAAAAAATATTTCAAGTTTATGAAGACAAAATCAAGCCCGGCTTGCCCTTCTTCCTCGTCTTTCTCTCCTATAAAACCTTCGAAAATCCCAAACGTAAGTGCACGTTCCGTCTCAGTGCATCTGCTCCAGTGCCAGGTGTCACAATCTGGCATTTGTGTTGCAAATACATCAGACCGTGCAGAGAGGAAGCAGAAGCAGGTGGAAAACGTATGTCAAATAGGTTGATTTATCACTAAATTATTGGCGAGAATGTGATGTTACTTGAACGTATGAGCCAGCTCTATTGCAATCAAGATTTGCATCCCAAACCAGATTTTCAGGGCACGCTGTCCAGGGCCCTTCATAAGCCGGTCATCACGTGCCCTCCCAGCCTCCCTTCCTGCCACGCCCCGTCACGGGCAGCCACGTGCACCGCGTCCTTTACATGCCTGGACAGGCGCTGTGCCCTCTGCCTACAAGGCCTGTTCTCGACCGGGGGAGCTTCCGGCTGTGACATGTGAGACCAGTTCACACACTGATTGGTGGGTGGCGGCTTCGTCTACTTTCCACGTGAACAGGCATCGCTCCGTACACTCCCCCGGCACCTGCCCTCAGTCTCCTGCCAGCACCACCCTCGCACGGCGCTGTAATCATGTTTGCGACTCTCCGCACTGCCCACGTGCGCCTGGAGGTGACGGCCGGGACGCTGCGGCCTGCGGAGGCCACGGATGAATGAATGGGACCTCAGGAGGGTCCAAGTTCAGTGGTAAAACAGAACTCGCTCTTCGCGACACCACACAAACGTCCACCTGGGCTTATGATTCCTTAATTACTGGTTCAAGACAGCAAGCTTGTTTATCTTACCTCTGGAGACCCAACCTTACACAAGTAAAATGATTTTCTTAAAAGGAGGATACAACAGGGAGCAAGCAAGGAGCTAGTAGGTCTGTCGAGGGAGCCAGAAACGGTCTCGGCAGGAAACCCGTGGGAGAACGAAGCGTGTCCGTCTCGTTTTGGCTTCTAATAGGAGGGGAGATGTATACAGCAGCTTGTCCTGACCTGAATCCTAACAGTCACTGTTGTCAAAACAACTTCGCTCCAGTGTAAGTTTCTCGTGTGAGTGCTGTTTTGCCTTGTAATGTTGGGTGGATTTTCATTAAGAAACAGCTATCGAGTTTCAAATGGCCAAAGGCTGACTCAGTCATTGGAATTTAAATTGTTTCTAAGTTATGGCAATGTAAAAATATTTGATATTTAAGTATCAATTTGATAACCATATAAGCTTAGCAAAGGCTAATTTCCAAAGCCGCTCCATGTTTAACCACAGTGGCTGGAGGAGGTGCGTCTGCACACGTTTCAGTCTCGCCCGGAGCTTAAAGATCCCAGCCAGACTTTCCTCTGCCAGCCTGCCTGCCTCACCGCTGGGTGGGGGGGAAGCGGCATCAATCCCATGGGCAAATCCACAGAAACGAGGATGGTCACCTCCCCGAGAGCAAAAGAGGCTCATGGCTGACAGTCCCTGTTCAAGAGCACATGACAGACTCAATGTTTTCCATCAAGTGTTTCCCAACAGATAATACAATGCAGAGCCGTAACACCGAAACACCATTCTCACAAGTTTTACACCTCTGTCCAACTAAGCCTTTTGCTGCTTCTTCACACAGTTTGACCACGTTGGGCTGTGACACAGCACAGCAGATTCCACGTCCGGTCTCACGGAATGACTGGATTCTCCACTTCTCTGACAACAACGCTGTTTCATGCCGGCTGTGCACAGAGACTTCCTCTCTCTCCAACTGGGCACGGATGCTCCCACACGTATCAGTGACTGGCCACAGTCATGTCAAGAATCATGTGCCTTTTTTTTTTTTAATATATATTTCATTGATTTTTTACAGAGAGGAAGGGAGAGTTAGAAACATCGATGAGAGAGAAACATCGATCAGCTGCCTCCTGCACGCCCCCTACAGGGGATGTGCCTACAACCAAGATACATGCCCTGGACCGGAATCGGACCTGGGACCTTTCAGTCCACAGGCCAAACTGGCTCTATCCACTGAGCCACACCGGTTTTGGCGAGAACCATGTGCCTGGTTCTTCCATTAATACCAATGCCGCTGCCAGCGTCCTGGCAACTGTTCTCCCTGAAGGCTCATGGCGTGGAACGGGTCTTCCCGGACACGTTTCTATTTGCGTTGAAGCTGCCAGCAGCCGCGAGGTAAGCCGCCGCTGGCCCGCGCTCTCCTGGCTTTGCTAGCCGGTGAGCGCCTGACTCGGGCTGCATCCTCACTTCACTTTTAAAGCCTATAAGGAATCCCGCTGTGATGGATACTCTGCTTTCCATGTCCTGGTACCTTCCCCCTGTGAGTGGGGGTACTGGGAAGACTGCTTCAGCTTGTAATGTCACCTGTCCGTATTCTTTCACCGCATCTGGCGTCACTGCACAGTGAACGCACGGTGTGCCATCTCGCTCTGTAACAAGAGGACCCTCCTCCCCTTTGCCTCAAGAGGACAGCATTTTTGCTTCTTTCCTCACGATAGGTTTGCTCTGGCCATTTGGAAAGAAGATGAAAATAACGCAGCATGTTGGTTCAGGGGCACTTGTTTAGCTGGAACTGCCTCACTCACCGTCACGGAAGTGCCCCGAGCAGCAGTGAGAGGCCAGCGCAGCCACAGACAATGAGCAAGCGAACAAGAGTGAGGTGTCCAAACCATGCCGTTTACGGTCCCTGCAATCTTTACATGTCTCAGACAGTACACTGCTTTTGATCCTCCAACTTTTTAAAAATCTGAAACCGGTCCTTAGCTCACAAGGCCTTCCAAGAACGAATGTGTCCCCCCACCTCTGCCTCATCACCGACTCCCCGGGGCTGCAATTTGGGAACCCGAGTACCAACACCCACAAACCGTCCTCAGCTCTGCTAGACCATCCAGTCAGTGTCTTCAGAGGAAGACCCTTGGAGAGGCTGCGCATGTGTGAGAAAAGAGAGAGAGAGGGACGGAGGATATGTGCTCAGTTTTTGCCTCAATAAGCCACATGGCAGCTCTGCCTGCAGGGGTGGGGCTGGGTGTTTTGCCATTTGCTGGCCCCTCACTTAATGCTCCTTCCATCCTCACTGAATATCTTACTCTCCACATAGCAGAATGCACGAGCAAAAATAAACACACACACACTCACACACACACACACACACACACATTAAATAAAAACCACCACAACTACAAGGGGAAACTGTAATATCAGAAAAGTATGACTCAGTTAATAAGAAAATGGTCCCAGCTACAATGGGAGTTCTGTATGCTTCAAGAAGAATGAACAGAGTAAATATTGAGAGAATAAGGTAGAAGCTGAAAAAAATACAGGATACAGTGGGTATGGCATAGGTTTGGCTCCTTCGGTTGCTGAGAAAAAAAGGAAGTAACCAGAAACTCCAAGGAAGACAATCGTGGAAGAATGGCATGATATAGAATTGCAGAAACAAAACTGCAGTATTAGTATGAGTAGCTGATAGAGTATCTTTTTAAATATTCTCTCGGTGCCATTAGAAGCTTGGATTTAGAATGTCAGGAAAGGAAACATAATCATCATACACTGGGCAATGACGGATATTTACAAATCTTTCAGTACAATCACGTTATCCATGCTTACTTAAGCAAGAGTAGAAGAATTCGGATGGGAAGCAGGGAGGAAAAGGTACAGGGGTCACCCGGCCAGTGTAAACCAGTGGTTGAGCACCAACCTATGAACCAGAGGGCACATGTCCAGGTTGTGGACTCGATTCCCAGCAGGGAGAGTGCAGGAGACAGCCAATTGATGATTCTCTCACATCCCTGATGTTTCCAGCTCTCTCTCCCTTCCTCTCTGAAATCAATAAAAATCTATTTTAAAAAAATACAGGGGTCAAAGACGCCTCCTTGTACCACTTCAGATGCCCCTCCGACCACCCCTGAAAGCCTCGGGAAAGAGGGTTCAGGTGTGCGGACGCAGGTCATCAGAGGATGGCTATCATGGACCAGTCCCCAGGCTCAGATGCAGGCCGATCCTGCTCCAGAAGGTCCTCGCACACTCTGGGCGCTGCCTAGTGTTCCCGGTGTGCAGCCCCTACCACTATGAATCAATCTTCACCATGTATTTCCTTCCAGCCAAAGCCGCCAGCCTCTCCTGAGTGTGTCTGGCACGAGCTCTCAGGGACTGCAGAGTATGTTGTGGGCGAGCAGGTTACAGAGCTGGGGAGAGTCCAGAGCCCCAGCCCCCCTCTCCCTGCTCTCTCAGGACTCCCCACAGAGATAACAGGAAAAGCAACGCCCCGGTTAATGCCTGCCCTTCCTGCAGGGTTTTAGCGACTCTGAAGTAAACCCAGCGAGTACACGAGGTGTAATGATGTGCATCTCTCCCTCATACTCCTATCTGCATGCTGGCCTGGGTCCCGAAGCCAATATAAAAACCAAACTGCAAGGCTTAACCCTTACGAGGGAAGTTAAAAGTGCTCTTGCCGAGACCTGTTTGGCTCAGTGGATAGAGCGTCGGCCTGCGGACTGAAAGGTCCCAAGTTCAATTTCGGTCAAGGGCATGTACATTGGTTGCAGGCACATCCCCCAGTGGGGGGCATGCAGGAGGCGGCTGATCGATGTCTCTCTCTCATCGATGTTTCTGACTTTCTATCCCTCTCCTTTCCTCTCTGTGAAAAAATCAATAAAATAAAATAAAAAATTTAAAAAAAAAAGTGCTCTGTCAAGTCTTAGGAGAGGACCCCACCTGCCCAAAGGTGAGAGTCACCTAGCTAGCCATCATGCATGTAGGAGTCTGAGGCTGGAGCGATATTGTACTATGATAATCATGGCTGCATAGATAAACATGGAATTATGATACAGACATGAGTTCTGCAGAGAATCTGGCTGTAAGAATAAAAGGTAAAAAAAAAAGTCATTTTAAACCGACTGCACTGGGGGGGGGGAAAGGGGCGGTAGAGTGGAGACAGCTCCACCCTTTTCTCAGAGGAAAGAGGGTTTCAAAATATGCGGAGAGGAGAGGCGTGCATAGCGTTACAATGAGCGCATTTGTTATTTAAAGTTCCCTGCTATCTCCAAGTGTACCTATACATGGACGTGATAATAGACAGGCTTATCAAGGTGAGTACAAATTTAAATAGATGAGAGGTACCGATTCTTCCCGCTGGGTTAGGCACATTGCACAGTCTGCGTGGTGTGCTGTGCCACTCTGTCACCAGGAAGAAAATACACGAGCAGCTCAGAATTGCAGTCAGTCTCTCTCTCCTGCCCCTTTCTCGTTTTCGCTTCCTAAGGCCGGAGGGAGTGCTGAAAATGTTGTGTCAACTCTTTCTGGGTCAGTGAATTCTCTAATCGCGCTGGTTATTGGATAAGAATCTGATCCTCTTTGAAACTAATTGGTCGTTATGTCCTCCCCACTCATTAAGACAAACTAATTATAAGGCTAGGAGATGCTATACTTAGGAAAATAACCCATCAAGGGGAAAATTTTCCATCTGTGGCTTGAATGGCCCACACCTAAAAGCAGTGACAGATGTACAGCTCCTTAAAATATGTGAGCCCTGAAGAATCGGTGAGCGGAAAAAGTGAAAAGGCTGTACAAAAAACGTGCAAAAAGCCTTCATGTTCTTGTCTTACAGACTCAGGAAAAGGCAATGAAAGGTAACGAAATTATACAGCTCACAGCAGTGTTCATACCATCAGAAAAGGAGCTGAACAATTCTAGCAAAGCAATTTTAATTCAATGCTTAAATTCAACAACTATTTTCTAAAGAAGCTTTTTCTTAACATGCCCTCTGTGTACAACAGAGCAGACACACACCTACTGAACAGGAAAAGGCGTGTGTCTTGCATATATAACTAATTCAAGTGAGCATGCAAAGTTTTTCATCTGTTGTCTCACTTTGGATGGGAAGGCATCCTATTAAAAACTAGGAATATTCAGGTAAAAGAAATGTGAATAAATCCTCCATGCGGGCAGGGGCCTTACATCTTATTCATCGTCCTGTTCCCAGCATCTGGAACAGAGTCTGGCACACAGTAGGTGTGCAGTATTTGCAGACTGACTAAGTGAACCGACTCTACCTTGTGTGTTCCTGCCTTTGGGTACATACGAGGGACAAGCAGGTGCACTGACAAGTAAACTGGTCAGATTGGGTGGATCTCCGTGATTCCTGAAAACACTGTGGAAATCACTGCTAACACCTGGTTCGGTAGCTAATGTCACAGGAGAGGCTGATGCATGAAAACAGTTTCAATTCAGCAATAAGTTACTGAGCTTGTGTTCGCACATTTCGGGAATCTGCTCAGCTTTAGCACTGAGAACAGCCATGTCCTCCACCCGATTCCTTTCCCTCTGATCTCTCCTCCGCCGACTGCCACCTGTCACCCTCCAGCGCTGCAGCCGCCAAGGTGAGCAATGGCTCCAGCTGCCAACTCCACAGACACCTGCGGTGTCAACGGCATCAGCAACAATACGCTGTCCCCCGCCCTCTCTCTCCCACTCCGGCTCTGTACCACGTGCTCCGTTCTTCTCTACCCACACCGCATGCCCTGGTCCCTTAGCCTCGGCCTAGGCCTCTTCTTCTTCTTCTTTTTTCTTACTATTTTGGTTTTATTAAAAACAAAAGGCAAGCCTGGCTGGTGTGGGCTCAGTGGTTAAGCTCTGACCTAGAACCAGGCGGTCACGGTTGGATTCCTGGTCAGGGCACGTGCCCAGGTGATGGGCTCCATCCCCAGTAGGGGGTGTGCAGGAGACAGCCGATGAATGGTTCTCTCTCATCACTGATGTTCCTGTCTCTCTCCCTCTCCCTTCCTCTCTGAAATCAGTAAAAATATATTTTAAGAAAAGGCAAAACTTGCCTGTAAAATAGGACCCTTGGTTTTCATCTACCAAATATATTTTTTTTCCCATCACCGTTTATCATCTCTATGCTCTCTTCACCTCCCTGCTCCCCTGTCCCCCACATGTACCCCTCATTGCTGTCCATGTCCAGGAGTTCTTTTTTCTTTCTTTTTTGCTCAATCCCTCTCTTATTCCCCAACAGAGCTGTCTACCTGCTCTCTACCTATGAGTCTGTCTCTATTTTACGTGGGAGTTCAGTTTATTCATTAAATTTCCCATATAAGTAAATTATATGATATCTGTCTTTTTCTCATGCCCTATTTCACTTAGCATAATGTTTTCCAGGCCCATCCATGCTGCCATAAAGGGAAACATTTTCTTCCTTTTTGCGGCACAGTATTATTCCAGTTCCACTGTGTAGATGTACCACCGCTCTTTTATCCGCTCTTCTACTGATGGGCACTTGGGCTGCTTCCAAATCTTAGCTATTGTCAACAATGCTGCAATGAACGTAAGGGTCCATACATTTTTTCCAATTAGTGTTTCAGGGGTTTGTTTGTTTGTTTTTTTTTTTTGATAAATTCCCTGAAGGAGGATCGCTGGGTCATAAGGCCGTTCCGTTTTTAATCTTCTGAGGGAACTCCACACTGCTTTCCACAGAGGCTGCAGCAGTCCATTCCCACCCACAGTGCGTGAGGGCTCCCTGTTCACACTGTTGCCAACACTTACACAATGACAGGTCACCTCACACCTGCGAGGCCTCTGCTTTTCTTCTCTTTCTGCACCTCCCACCTACTCCATGGTCACCTGCTCGGATGGCTTCAGCAATAAGCCTACAACCCCCAAATCTCCCTCCCAAACAGTTTTAAGCACATTGCGTGAAGCCACTGGAGCAGGTGACCATGGAGTAGGTGGGAGGAACAGAAAGAGAAGAGGCCTAGCAGGTGTGAGGAGACGTGTCATTGGGTCACTGGGTCAGGCTCCAGCCCCAACGGCCCGCTGGGGATCTCCAGGCTGGACGTTTGACATAACCAGAGTGAAAATGGTCTTTACTCTCCCGCCCCCAACGTTCCCCTCCCCGTGTCCCTGCGATGCCGCCATTCACCCCGCGGAGCACTCAGAGAGGTGCCTGCCTCTCACCCCCTCCAGCCCTTCGACCCCGTGGAGAAGGCACTTCCCTCCTGAAGGTCACCCCGTTTTCTCCCCGGGACTAGTCTTCTCCCATCCACCTGGCTCCCTTTCAATCCAACGTGATCTTTTTAACGTCAAAATGGTATCTTGTCCTATTTTGTTTAAAGCTATCCATGGTTTCCACCGTGGCTCAGTGATTGAGCGTCAACCTATGAACCAGGAGGTCAAGGTTTGATTCCTGATCAGGGCACCCCAGAGTGGGGCGGGCAGGAGGCAGCCCATCAGAGATTCTCTCCCATCATTGATATTTCTCTCTCTCCCTCTCCCTGAAACCAATAACAACATACCCTTAACAAGATCTAAGGGTCTGGTGACTCTGCCTCCCTCTCCTTCTCCAGACTTTTCTCACCGCTTTCATTACCACCATCCCTTACCGGGTCTCCTTGTGGAATCAACAGTAAAGAATGACTCGGGCCAAAACTGGTTTGGCTCAGTGGATAGAGCGTCAGCCTGGGGACCGAAGGGTCCTGGGTTCGATTTCAGTCAGGGGCATGTACCTTGGTTGCGGCACATTTCCAGTAGGGGGTGTGCAGGAGGCAGCTGATCGATGTCTCTCTCTCATAGATGTTTCTGACTTTCTATCCCTCTCCCTTCCTCTCTGTGAAAAATCAATAAAATATATTTAAAAAGAATGACTCAGGAAGAGCTCACAATGTGCCATATTCTGGAAGCCTCAAACCAGAAGGAACAAAGCCCGCGGACATTCCAAATGCAATGACGTTCGGTTTGTCATTTAAAGGGGGACTTCATTAGTCACACTGATCGGGAGCAGTTCTGAAACAGCTTTTGTTCCTATGTGGCTACACACTGTGTGTCATGTACAATGGTTCAAAGTGAAAAAAACTGCTTGCTTTTGTCAGAGATCGAGGCCACGAAACTTCTGTGAGGTTCCAAAGACACTTTCGGCTACTCACTCCCAGAATTTTCCAGATCAGTAATGAAATTCAGAGGGGCCTGGCAGAGGGGAGTGCACATTTTTATTCTCCCAGGAGATGTTAAACAAAACAAAACCACGCACACAGAGAAGAAAGAACACCTTAACAACAAAAAATTGGAAGGCCGTAAAAATCAGAATAAAAGCCAACATTCTGACTTAATATGATTTTAGTTTCACGCTCTCCTTGTTTCATTAAAGACTCAGGAAAGCAGCTTCCCAAACTGACCTCAGTAGCCGGGCTAGATTTTTTTTTTTTAATATATTTTTATTGATTTTTTTTTTACAGAGAGGAAGGGAGAGGGATAGAGTTAGAAACATCGATGAGAGAGAGACATCCATCAACCGCCTCCTGCACACCTCCTACTGGGGATATGCCCACAACCAAGATACATGCCCTATGACCAGAATCGAACCTGGGACCCCTCAGTCCGTAGGCTGACACTCTACCCACTGAGCAAACTGGTTTCGGCCCAGGCTAGATTTTGAAAACCACTCTTCTAGGTAAGAACTCTTCAAGCCATGGAGTCAGCTGGCTCCTCTTGCTCTAAAAGCAGCCTTTAAAATGCTCTTGCTTAAAAAAAAGTGAAGCATTGGGAAAGAAGAAAAAAGCAGCCCCTGACGGCTGAAACGTCTCTGCGGTTCACAACGAGACCTGGGTGTGATCACACGCCGGTTGGACACCCCGGGCCAGGCCACTTCTGTTCCCCTTTTTTCATCTAACCAATCTCACAGACTTCCTACCCCAGGGAGGCAGGGTAAAACCCGACAAAGCAAGGCCGCTCATGACTCTGTGTCAGCACGGACGAAAACAAGGGTGCTATGCAACCCACAAAATACCACACACCCCCTCCTCTTGCTAAATGAATGGCGGTGTCTTCTTGACCCAATAAGGGAATTGCCCCACTTTCTAAAAGCATCCCATGTACAGCAAACCCCCCGATTCCTTAGAGGCCCCTCCAAATCACACAACCGAACTCAAATATGAAACAGGTTCTTCCTAACGCCTCTCTGAGAGGCCCCCACACGGTCACCCAGGCTGTGCCTTCTCCCTCGCCACAAAGAGCCATCATTTGTGGAACTACCAGTTGTGCTTTCCGGGGAGCTGGGCTGACGGGCCTGGATGGCATCAAAGTAGTAATTTCTTTACACATTCCCCGATCCCAGCCACTTCAAAGCGAATTAATTCCCTACCCACGCTATAAACACACTGTGTAATCTTATTTCTCCAGACACTCTTCCCATCCTCGTCCACAGGCACATACGGTGCATCTTTGCTACCGAAATCACTGTACACACTCCTTTGTACTTGGCTTTTTTACTTGCTTAACACCATCATCTTTCTAAAAATGTATTTCGTGTCGATTTCAGAGAGAAAGGGAGAGGGGAAAGGCACAGAAACCTCCATGATGAGCGAGAATCATTGAGCGGCTGCCTCCTGGACGCCCCACACTGGGGACTGAGCCCACAACCTGGGCCTGGGCCCGGCCTGGGACTCCAGCCGTGCCCACCTCCTGGTTCATGGACGGATGCTCAACCCCCGAGCCACGCCAGCCGGGCAGGAGAACCACTGTTGGCGGCTGAAGACGAGTTCCACCATGATGTATAATACATCAAGCTGCTCTCTCTTGGGAGAAACACCAGCAAAAGAGTCAGAGCATGCCCAGACCGGTTTGGCTCAGTGGATAGAGCGTCGGCCTGCGGACTGAAAGGTCTCAGGTTCGATTCCCGTAGGGGGCATGTACCTTGCTTGCAGGCACAATTCCAGTGGGGGGCGTGCAGTAGGCGGCTGATCCATGTCTCTCTCTCATCGATGTTTCTAACTCTCTCTCCCTCTCCCTTCCTCTCTGTAAAAAATCAATAAAATATATTAAAAAAAAAAAAAAGAGTCAGAGCACACCCCTCGTGCCCCTACGGGCCACCCTCCTCTCTGGGCTGTCCCAGCTCCAGGCCCGGGTCAGGCCCACTTTACCTGACGGGGTGACAAAGAAAAATGCCGTCCCGTGGCCTTTAAAGAAGGGCGTTGATTGGGGTCAGGAGGGGGTCAGCAGGAGGCTGCGCCCGGCGCCTCGGTAAACAGAAGCGTGACCTCTGGCTAGACATTCCCTCCCGCGGCCACTCCACTTCCTCCTCGTCCGTGAAGTCCGGGTCCCGGGACCGTGGGCAAAGCACGGGACGGGCGGCCCCGGGGCTTTGGGGTGGAGACGCCGCGGCCCGGACGGGGGGC